>APFE030699526.1:2463-54089 GCA_000404065.3 Pinus taeda | reverse complement strand
TTGCATTAAACTCACGGAGAATCCAGTATTTCATGACAGGTCAAAGCATATCGGGATCAGATATCATTTCATCAGAGACTATGTTCAGAAGGGAGCTGTGAAGCTTGAGTATATTTCCACTGATGAGCAGGTAGCAGACATTCTTACCAAATCCTTACCACGGGGCAAGCATGTCTACTTCAGAGACAAGATGGGTGTGGTGAGGAAAACCTTCCTCGGTAAGAGGGGGTGTTGAAATTTGGTACCGAAGGACAAGTGGTTCCCTAAGGCTTTGATCTTTGGCCTAGGGAAAAGGGAAAAGTGTCCAAAAGAATTTTATTTTTCTCCTAAAGTGACTTTATAATTTTTATAAAGTCAAATCTAATTTAAAAGTGACTTTAAGTGATAAAGTTACTAAAGTCTAATTTTAAAGTGACTTTAATAAAGTCAATGAAAAATTAGAAAGGAAAAGTGACTTTGGAAATAAATGACTAAGTGTGTCTTTATTAAAGTGGGGTGAATTAGAATATAGAAAGTGAGATTTAAATGTGAATTTAATCTTAGCCATAGATCTAAATCTATCTCAGCCATTGGATTTAGGGATCACCCAAAAGTCATTTAGGGTTGGGTTAAGGGAGGAAAAAGAGGAAAAGATCATTCATTCTTTCATGAGCAGATTGGGAGAAGGAGAACAAGAGAGCAAGGCAGATTTATGGACAGAAAGGAGAAAGAGGCAACAGTTTGGCACGCATACCAAGGCAACACTTCAGCAAATCAGTACAGCTGAAAGAACAAGCAGAAAAAGGCAGATTTTTGCTTAGAAAACTAGAAAAAACTGATTTTTGGGCACAAATTTCGAGGAGATGAATTTCTGCACGAAACCGAGGTCTGTCTGTACAATCTGTACATATGTACGTACGTACAGTCCGTACATTCGTACGGTCCGTACAACTCGTACAGCAAATTTCCAGATTGCCTGTTGGGCTGAAAAACAGATAAGTTTGCTTGCTGGAAAAATTTGTTTTGCTGTAATTTTTGCTGAAAATTTTCTCACTGTAAAAGGCATTTTCCAGAAATAAAGAAGATCTCTTAAACTGGTTTTCCCCAAGAGTTGTAGGGGGTTTTTCCAGGGTCACATTGACAAAAAATATCAGTGTTTAAATGTGTTTTAATGGCTATTTATTACTACTTATTTTTATTTCTGCAATTTCTAGCATTCTGTAAAATTTCCAGAATTTGTGTTTTCAAAAAAATAAATAAATAAATAATAAAATAAATAAAATAAATAATATAATAAAATAAATAAATAAAATAAAAAATAAAAAATTTATTTTTTCATCTTGTTAAATGTATGGTTATGGGAAAGGGCATTTAACTATATGGGAGAAATAATGAGAAACTGAAAACCGGGGTTGGAAAACAGAAATTTTTACATAGCAATAGGGGTAGCCACATGGATAGTTGCAAGGACACTCGTAGGGATTCTAGCATTATTACTAGTACCAACACATCCTTGGGTGCAAGAGATCTAGTGAGTTCGCAATAGAGGGAGTAGTAGAGGCAGGATGAGGAGTTGGTTTATCCTCCCACCACTAGTAGTTGAACTAATAGGGAAGTTCATCAGACATTGAGAGATGCATAGTAGTTTATAGGAGCTCCTAGGATGAACAAGAAAGTACACAGACAGCTAGACATGTACCAAGCATTGGTGGTACAAGTTGTAGAGCCTTTTAATTATCAGGAAGCCACACAGCATCAGGTGTACCATGTGGATAGATGCCATGGTGGAAGAGTACAACTCCATCATGATAAATTATGTTTGGGAGGTAGTGTTGAGGCCTGAGGACTAGGCAGTTGTGGGTTCTCGATGGATCTATAAGATCAAGTACACTAAAAATGGCAGCGTGGATAAGTACAAGGCTAGGTTGGTGGAAAAGGGGTATGCGCAGAAAGAATGGATAGACTATGAGGAAACCTTCGCCCCAGTTGCAAGATATACTTCTATCTGGTCAGTTATATCTCTAACAACGTAGATGGGATTACAGATTCACCAGATGGACGTTAAGACAACCATCTTGAATGGGATGATAGAGGAGGAGGTATATATAGAACAACCAGAGGGCTTCAAGGCATGTGAGAGGGGCACAAATGTTTGTAGATTGAAGAAAGCCCTATACAGGCTCAAATAGGCTCCCAAAGCATGGTATGGTTGGATTGACAACTACTTGCAGCAAATGGGATTCGTTAAGAGTGGCATATCCCAACCTTTACTATTTGGTGGTAGAGGATGAGCCACTCATCCTAATGTTATATGTGGATGACCTCTTCTTGAAAGGGTCATTAGGGATCATAGAGGACTACAAGAGGAACCTGGCAGCATAATTTGACGTGAAGATTTTAGAGTTGATGCATTACCTCTTATGCTTGGAAGTACAGCAGAAGGATAGGGAGATCTTCCTAGGTTAAGGGAGATATGCTACAAAGATTCTAAAGAGATTCAAGGATGCAGGATTGTAGACCCATGTCTACGCCTATGATCATGAACTGGAAGAAGATAAATGCATTAGACGACAAGGACATTGACCCCACTTTATATAAACAACTTATCGGTTCCCCCATTTATCTGGACAACACTAGGCCATATATTTGCTTCACAGTCAACACTCTCAGTGAATTTATGGTGGGACTTGTTGTCCCTTAAGAAACCAATTTCCTGGCTATGTAGAAATTGTGCTTAAGACATTAATGTTTATAATTATTGTCATTTATTTGTCACTTAATTGTATGTTGTATTCTCGAATGAAGGACCTGAAAGACTTGGTTTTTAACCCTTAATACTTAAGTGACATGAAAATCTCATAATGCCATTTGATTGTTGAATATAAATGATGAATGAAAAAAGCTTGAAGAAGTCAAAGACAATATGATGTTTTACACAGAATCTACTATCTGTGACACTTGGAGAAGTTAAAGATAATATGATGTCTTACACAGAAACTACTATTTGTAACTTAGAAGAATTGTAAAGGTAGAAACTTAACGGATAGGAGCGCTCTTTTAAGGGATTTTAACTTCATTTACATAAGCAAATAAAGACCTGCAGCTTCATTACCATACTTAAATGAAGAAAACATACGATGATACATAACAGAGAAGTCACAAAATCATACCCAACAATGTGTGGAAAACTTTTGATTCTTTTATTTATCAACAGTTTTATCAAGAATACAGTAGCCTAGTCTCTAGGTTCTCCAAAGTTCGAACCCTTTCTCTGTAAGTTTTCCTCCTTTTATACATTATGAGATAGTTGGTAATCACCAAAACTGTCAAACTACTTAACTATCTCCTAACTGCTTAAATTAAAAGTTATTGCAAGATATTACAATGGAGGGTAAAGACACCTCATTCTCAAGAAAATAAAATAACAGGAAGTAATGGAATTCAGAAAACTGATGATGGTTATTCGTTGTTCAAGTTTTGATAATGGTTAAACTATTTTAACACAACACAATGCATTTTAACAAAACCCCGTGCGTGAACTTGGGCCCATGTATATATTAAGAGTGTTCTGAATGGCGGAAATACAAAGAAACCTGACCAATTACCGTTGCCTTTGGAATTTTAGTCGTTCGTCTCTAACTTTGGTTATTTTGCTAAAATAGCAAAACAGGTTGATTCACGCGAAATATGGCAAATCACGTAACTGAAAAGGATTTAGACTATGGTTCATAAACTTATCACGTCCACCTGAGTTGTGCGCGATCATCGTCTGATCACCCAGTCAATGGACAATCCAATCCTTCGAAACTCAACAAGACTTTAAGCCTTTTGAACAAAACCTTATCGTGACCATTTTTTCAACAGCGCTTTGACTCCCACATGGACCCGATAATAAATAAAACTGCCAGTTAAATATTTATCGGGTCCAATTTAAAAAATAAAACTCGATTACTTTTCGACCCGATATCCGTCGGATCTCATCCCTTTCGATGGATGGTTGCGATTGATCCGGACTTCAATGAATTAAACTACATTTCATACACCATCGCATCCAATTTCTGAAACAAACCTCGTCCATGTTATCCACGCAACTACCGTCAGATCTATGGCATGTTGAATGGACGACGCAGATCTTCTCGCGGGTTTATCACTTTCAAAAGCCATTAATAATATAAAATCAACCATTTCTTTCAAATCTCTGCATTTCCTTTTATTTCTGTTATAACATAATATTTGGTTTTTCTTTCATATTTTTTATTTTTCTTTCATTTTGTGATAAAACTGAAAATAAACTTAAATAACAATGGATGCTACAACATCTAGCTCCACCTGGGGATAGTGCTTTTTCCACAGAAGCATTAAGAACCGCATATCAGTGCCTTCACCTCGGGCATGGAGTCACATATTACTTAGCCAATTAAACTTCTATGGAATTTGTACAATGAATTCACTATGGTATCTACAGTGACAGGATGCTTATGCTTCAGAACTGGAAGTAATGTTTGAGGTACTGCCCATTGACAGACAGTTGCAAAGATTCACCATCGAGATTCTCTAATAAGAATGTATTATTTGTCCTTTCTTCTATAATTCTGAATGGGCCATACTAGAGAGGATCAAACTTTCCATGCATACCCTTATCTTCTCTTCTAGCATCCCACCTTAACACAAAGTCTCCAACTTTAAAATAAATCTCTCTAGCTTTTCTGTCAAAAATACTCTTCATCTTTGATTGATACATAATAAAGTTGTCTCTTACTTTATCCTTGTTTTCACTCAACTCCACTACCTTATTCATTCTTCTTATCAGAGCATTGGGCTCTTCTTTTGCCTCCTAAAGCATTGCAATCACAGGCTTCACAAGCTGACTTGGGAACAAAGCTTGAGTTCCATACACTAACTCGAAAGGTGATTTCCCTATAGACCTTCTTGTAGTCACTCTAGCAGCCCATAGAGAAAACTTTAACTTAGAATCCCAGTCTTTCTGGTTCTCTGCAATAGTTTTCTTAAGGATCTTCATCAAAGTTTTGTTAGTGGATTCAGCCAATCCATTTCCTTGTGGATGATGAGCTGTTGGATGGGATAAAATAACATTATACTTTTGACAAAAAGCAATAAAGTTACTTGAAGTGAAGACTTGAGCATTATCTATTATGATTTTGACATTTCATCCAAATCTGCTGAAAATATTCTCCTCTAAGAACTTCACCACCACCTGGTCATTTGCCCTTTTAGTAGGTATAGCTTCTACCCACTTGGTGAAATAATCAATAGCTATGAGAACCCACTTGTGTTGTCCACTTGAAGGTGGGTCAATCTCTCCAACAAAATCCAGTCCCCACTGTCTAAATGGTTCTTCTATGAAGACTGGGATCAAAGGAAACGGAGCTAACCTCTTCTTCCCAGTAAAACGCTGACGCTTCTGACAACTTCTGACAAACTTATATGTATCACCAAATAGAGTAGGCCAATAAAACCCTGCCTGGAGGATTTTATGTGCAGTAGCATTCCAACTATAATGTCCTCCACATAACTTCTCATGGTAATCCTTAATGGTCTCTGTAAATTCATCCTCTATTAAACATAACAACAAAATTCGTATAGGATCCTTCCAATACAATCTGCCCTCAACAATCACATATGGTTGTGCTTTGATTTTTAATGCTCTATACTTTGTTCTATCCAAAGATTGAGGACAAGAGAGAAAACACAAATAATGGACTATAATTCTGAACATAAAAACTTATACCTAATCTTCATACTTGGGTCTAGATTTTCTTCACCTTCTTCAACTACTTCTTCATTCACAGGTGTCAACAAGTTGATTCCCAAAGCCTGAAAGTTTTACTCTATCAACATCTTTGCTAATCCTTTCCCTTTCACCAGCTTTGTGGACTTTATGTCCAAGTCATAGACTTGGATCTTGGCTATCCATTTTCCTCTTTTGCCTTCTACATCACTCTGAACTAAGACATCCTTTATTGCAGCATTTGGTACATAAGCAATGATTTGTGACTGCAGCACATAAGTCTTGAAGGCCTTTAGGGCTTTTACCAAGGCATACACCTGTTTTTCAAGAATATTATACTTTAGTTTAGCATCTTTGAGAATCTTGCTAAAGAAAGCAACTCACTACTCCTTTTCTTCATCATTTTTTTGTAACAAGACAACAACTATTGAATTAGGTGATGCAAATGAGAAAACTTGGAAAGGCTTGTGATAATTAGGGCTAATTAGGACTGGAGAAGCTTATAATGCTTCTTTAATCCTGGAGAATGACTCTCTGGCTTCCTTGGTCCAATGCATTTGATTCTCTTTCTTCAACATATTAGTAATTTCTTTTACAATTTCTGCATAATTGGACACAAACCTCCTTAAAAAGTTTATCTTTCCCAGAAACTTCTGAATATCCTTCTTACTCCTAGGCAAGGGTATTTTCTACACAGCTTGCACTCTTGCTGGATCTATCTTCACTCCATCTCTAGAAACAATGTGCCCCAGTAGTCTTCCCTCCTCCACGAAAAAAATGGACTTATTAGGATTCAAGGAAAGCCCAAATCTTCTACATTTCTCAAAAGTATTTTTTAGATGGTCCATATGCCCTCATCAGACTTAGAGAAAACAATGATGTCATCTAAGTATATCACTACAAACTTATCTCCCACAAAAGAAATGTCCATAGCCCTCTGAAATGTAGCACTTGTGTTCATCAACCCAAAAGGAATTCTAACATACATAAAGGTTCCCCAAGAGTTGTGAATGCAGTCTTATTCTGATCTTCTTTATCCACAGCCACCTGGTTATACCTAGAAAACCCATCCAACATTGACATCTTGAATGATCCGGTTACCTTCTGCAGCGCATGATCCATTTTAGGTAACGGATAGTTATCTTTTAAGGAAGCTCTGTTGAGATTTCTAAAGTCTACACATAGCCGTATCTCTCCATTCTTCTTCCTTACATGCACTAGATTGGCCACCCAACCAGAGTACCTGAGTGGAACTATAATCTTGGCATCAAGCAACTTTTTGACTTCTTTCTCAATCAATGGTAAAAGCAAAGGGTTTGTCTGCCTGAGCTTCTGATTGAATGGTTTAATCCCCTCTTTCAAGGGAATCTTGTGTTGAATAATACTTACATCATATGTTTTAAGATCCTCATAGGACCAAGCAAAAACATCAACATAGTCCTTGAAAATTTTAATATGCCTCTCCTTACAATCAGGTGGAACTCCATTGAATAATTTGACTAACCTGGGCTCCTCCTGGGTTTCGATATTGTGATCTTGAATCTTCTCATCCCGTGGAATTTTACGTGAACTAACAGCTACACCATTGGAGTTAAAAAGTCTTTCAAGAGGGACAAGTCCCCTTGGCAGAGTATTATCTTTTAATTGAATAATTTTTTGATTAACTATAGAATTTTTCAAACCACTTACTTATGCACCTTCTGTTGCTTCATCTTCATCCTAATCAATCTATGTGCCCTGAAAATCTTCAATCATAGTAAAAAATTCTTTAATCTGTTGATCATCTTCAAAATCTGCCAATTTTTAATATTATCATGAACAAAAGGCCTATGCATCATTTCAACATCATATCTCAACTTTGGATTAATAGGAGACCTAAAAGTACTAGTAGCCACAGCCAAAGAGTTTTCCAATCTATTTCCATCTCTCGGCATGAACTGAATATTGAAAACTTCAAAAAAGTTCTCAACCAAATCCCACACTTCATTTATGTACGCCCTAAGCCTAGGGTGTTTTGTCTGACAATGATTCTTTATTTGCTTTATAATTAGCTCTAAAACTCCAAAGACAGAAATTCACTTGACTCCCATTTGTTTTGTTCTTTGCAGAGCAATGAGCAAGGACTCATACTTTGCCATATTGTTTGTTGCTTTGAACTCCAAAAAGAAAAAGGGAACATATTACCTCCAAGTGCAATTAGAAGGAAACCAGCACCTGTTCCTTCCTTAGAATAGGCTCCATCAAAGAAGCACTTCCACACCCCTTATGTTTTCAGCTCTGTATTTACACTGGCTGAAGCAAGTTGCCTCTGGTTATCTTCAGCAAATTCTGCATTATCATGCAGCACGAAGCAAGAAAAATCATCTTTCTCTTGACTATATACAGTTGAATTACTTGCCCTGTTTTTTGTGATTGTTTTTACAAATATGGTTTCTTTATAAAACCTCCTTTCTTCTCCACCAAACATTGGTATAACAACATATGTAAAATCTAGTTTCAAAACACCGCCCAATTTGGCTCCCTATGACCTAGATAACAACATTCCAAACCTAGCAGGGATATCTGCTACCACTACATCCATTACCAAGCTTCTAGTTGGGATCTGGGCTAGTGACACCACCATATCTTTAATGACCCCTAGACACTTGACTTTATTTGAATCAAAAGAATACAAGTCTCTGTAAGGTTTAAAAACTTGTAGGTTTAGTTGTTTCATCACTGATAATGGCATAAGGTTATGTGAGGCTCCTGAATCAAACATACAATTGTGCAAGAGGAATTCATGAATCAATAGAGAAATGTAGAAAGGAGGGGTTGAAGAATCCACCTCCTCCACATGTGGACCAAAAACCACAACTGTTTTATCTTCTTGCAGATTCACAGTGTCATTTAGATTCATATTCTCTTTTAGATTGATAAACTCAACAATCTCTCTCTGATAAACTGGTATTTTGTTATGAAACTAGCTCAAGAAAAAGATAGATCAACGCCTTAGAATTCAGCCTCTTCGAGGAGGAAACCTCCTTTACATTACATAAATGAACAATTCTTGGATGATACAAATGACAAGACCTCCTTTCTATATATAGGAGTCTAAGGAGTCATAATATAATCAGAGCCGACATAACAATAATAATGCAAGGGCACAATAATAACAATAGTGGGCTTCTATGGGGCACAATAGTAACAATATGGGGACTACGTGGGTACAATAATATAATAAGGGGGTTGTACTAATAACAATAAGGGGTTACACTAGCAGTATAGGGGCCTAACATGCCCCTCTCCTTCAAAAAGTGTTGTCCTCAATGCTTGAGGAGTTCTTGATGCTTCTGTAGAATATTCCTGTCCTCTCATGTGGAATCTTCAGCAGGTAAGTTCTTCCACTTGATGAGATACTCTGAAATTGATCAATTTTGTAACTGTCGGGTTCTTGTTTCTGTGACTGCTCCAGGTTCCAATATGATTTTTGCTTCCTCTTCAATTTCTGGCAATATTGTTTGAATTGGGATCTTTTGCAACTTTTGAATAAGTTGCCATACTTCTTCGTCCTTCTTCCATTCATCCCTTGCTTCGTTTATCCAATCTGGTTGGATAATAGAAATAGCACAAAACAATGCTTCCACATCCTCATCCTTTCTTGAGAGTGCATCTGCAACAAAATTTTGCTTCCCTTTTCTATAGATGATGTCAAACTCATAACCCAATATATTTGTGACCCATTTTTCCTGTTCTTCTATAGATAATATTTGTTCTAAAAAGTATTTAAGACTATCATGATCCATTTTTACCTTGAAGTGTCTTCCCATACGGTAAGGTCGCCATTTCTTAAATGCATGTAGTATTTCCAACATTTCCTTCTCATAAATAGCTTGCTTGAGATGTAGCAATAAAAATACCCAAACACTTACATCAAAAAAAAATTCACTACAATGTTGATCTACTTGTTGTTTCATTTGATTTTTCACCAAAGTGGCGTTATCCTTTAAAAGTTGGAGAACTTGTTGTTGATGCTCGATTTGATCTTTCACTGCCTGAACCTTTTTCTTCTTGATATGTCCTTCTATCTTGAGAGTTTGAGGAGTGGTAATTTCTTCCAATGTTTTACAAGATATGGTTAGATTCATTTCTTGATGCTCGATGTGATCTTTCACTTCTTGAACATTTTTCTTCTTGATATGTCCTATCTTGATAATTTAAGGAGTGGTAATTCCGACCAATGTATTACAAGATATGGTTGGATTCAATTCTTCCTTTTCGATGTGATCTTTCACTTCTTGAACCTTTTTCTTCTTAATATGTCCTTCTATCTTGAGAGTTTGAGAAGTGGTAATTATTGCCAATGCTTTACAAGATATGGTCGGATTCATTTCTTCTTTCTCCGGGGTTGGTTCCTAGTGTATATACTTTTCTTTTGATGTTTCTTGATCATTTTCTTCCTCCTCTTCATAATCTATGTAAAATAATTTCTTCTCAGCACACTTATGACCTTTAGTGCATTTGCTATCACAATTGTAACAAAGCCTTTTTTCTCTTTTCTCTTCCAATTGTTGTGGTGTAACCCTTGTAGGTTGTGGAAGACTAGGAGAAACAACACTTCCATTATTATAGTTGTGAGGGGTAGACTTCCTTGTTGCCATAATTTTACTTTTCACTATGTAACAAAGCTCTTTTACTCTTTCCAATTGTTGTGGTGTTGCTCTAAAGAAGGCGTTGCTCTTTGTATCCTCATAATGTGCTATCATTTCCTCCATGAAAATTGACCATGTAACAAGTTGTTTACGAGAACAAAGCCCTTTATACCATAAAAATTGATCCGGTTCTAAATATGAAGATGCAACACATACCTTTTCTAATAGTGGTACACCATGTAGATCAAAATATTGCTCCATCTGAAGTATCCAGTTTATCGGATCCTTGCCATCAAACTTCCTCATCTTGCTTTTTCTTTATTTTAGGAGCTCGATCTTGAAATGACTGTAACTTTGTACTTTCAGATCTTTAGGTTCTGAAATTGCAACCTACAATAGCCCTTTGTGTCCTCTTTCCAGTTCCACCAGTCTGATCCAAATTGGATTCTCCAAGGAAGAGTTATGCCAAATCTCCCACGGTGACCTGATTATAGACTAGTTCAATAGAGCGAACTTGTACAACGTACCACGTGTCACTGTTTCGACCTTTGGCTCTAAAAAATATATACAGGAAACCACAATCTGTCCTCTTTCTGTACCTTCTTACGAAATTTCAGTCTGATGCTCAGAGAGAAAGTTATGACGATTTTCCCCAGGTCACCTGTTTGGAATGTAATTCAGGAGTCTGCAAAAAGACCAACTTCCGCAGATCATATCTCCGCAAATATAGCACGAAAAGCTCTGAAATTCGGACCCGAGGTTCAGTGTGATTTTGCATCAAATGAGTTTTTTATGTAGCTTCTGAAACATCGCAGAAAAAAGTTATAGTGAAAATGCCACGATGACTTATTTGGAGCAGCGAAACCCTAGAATCCAAAGCTCTAATACCAAATGTTATGAACCAGCTCAAGAAAAAGATAGAAAAGATAGATCAACACCTTAAAATTCAGCCTCTTCGAGAGGGCAACCTCCTTTACATTACATAAATGAACAATTCTTGGATGATACAAATGATAAGGCCTCCTTTCTATATATAGGAGTCTAAGGAGTCATAATATAATCAGAGCCGACATAACAATAATAATGCAAGGGCACAATAATAACAATAGTAACAATATGGGGACTACATGGGTACAATAATATAATAAGGGGGCTATACTAATAATAATAATGGATTACACTAGTAGTATAGGGGCCTAACATATTTTGACCAACTCTGTGAGGGGCACTTGAATTCTTATTTTCTCTAATTCTTTACTTAGACTAAACACATGACCTTGTTTAGTATTCCTTTCATTTTCATCTTCACCTCTCTTCATGACTGAAATCTCTTATGGAATGGAAACAAGTTTTTCTAAAGGAATTTTTTCACTTTTGTCTTGAGAAGACTCACCTTGAAGCATTTGAGTCTTGCTACTTGTATTTTGTTTTTGTTTTCATTTATTCAATTGTTTTGCAGGCTATGGTTCTTGTGGAGTCGTCTTCTGTAAGGGAGCTGGAACTTGCTGCTGACCTTCATTTTCTTGACTTCTAGACCTTTTCCTTGATCTCAAGTCATATTTCTTATGTAGTTCTACTTGCATAAATTCAGAAAACTGCTTCCAATACTCATCAATTTTATTCTGATCATAAATGGCATCTGTTTCATCATATTCATATTCTTCTCCCTCAACACCTAGTTCATCCTCATCTACTGCATACAAGGTGGAAATCTGATCATCATGGTCCCTGGAATGCTATGGTATTTCATCAGGATCTGCTTCTATATACAGTGGTGCTTGAATCTGATCTTGATATTTTCTCTTCTTCTGCAAAATTTGCAGAGGTTGTCTTCTATATTGAGGATTAAATTTATGTTTTGTGCTTGCCTCTAAGAATTATTACTCTCAAACTCTAATTTAATCAATTTATTCGACAAGGTTTTAATTACATTACTCATATCCTCTAATGTTTGACTTTGAGAGGATTCTACTTTAGCCTTTCCCTTATCTTGGATAGGTTGTGTCTCTGGTGTTTTACCTGCAGCCACCAGATTTGCTTCTATATCTATAATGCATCAATTTGAATCTAATCAAGGGTTGCAGATCTTCTCTCCCTCAATGTAAATCCAAAATTTGACTCAAAAGCCCCTGCAAAAGTTATTTTTGCACTAGCTGGAGGGGGCTTAATCTCCATTGGAAGACTATTGTACAATTTATTAAACCTTCTGACGAATTCAACAACACTTTCATCAGAATTCTTCTTGATAGCATTAAACTCTATGAGTGAATACCCATGGTCTTTTTTCTCTCCCCATCTCTAGGTGAACAGGCACTCCATCTCTTCCCATGTTGTAATAGAGTTATTAGGAAGCCCTTTAAACCATTTTATTGTTTCTCCATCCAAGGATTGGACAAAAAGTCTTCTTTGTTGTTTGTTCATCCTCCCCTGTGAAACGAGGAAGAATCTTCAAGTATTCTTGTGGAATTTGATTCCACTGTTGTGGCAATTGAATAGGTGCATACCTATTCATAAAAAATGCAAGTGTTGCCATATTTGCTCTTGAATTTACTGAACCTTGATTACCAGCAGATGTGGAACCTGACTGAGGAGTAAATGGAGTGTGCAGAGGTGGTAATGTAGTTATAGTTTCAGGTTGAATAACTATAGCAGATACTGAAACAGAAACAGACTCTAAAGACTGTTCTTGAAAGTTGGGTTCATGAAATGAATTGGATGTAAAAGGTGACTCTTAGTCAATAAAAGATGAATTTTAAAGATGTGATGAATTGTTGCCTAGTGCAGACAATGTAGGATTTGGTGTAAGTGGAGTTTTAGGCCTTCCAACCCTCTTGGAAACTAACCTCTCAGGATCTAAAAGGGCTTGAACTTTCTGCTGTGAGGTATTTGACCTTGTATGGGTTCTCTTCGGAGCCAGAGTTATTATTGTTTGTTCAATACAGCGAAATATTTCCTCCTCACTTAACAACTGGAGGAACATATTAAAAACCCAGGAAAAAGTATTCTTGTCTTCTCTCCCCGGCAGCGACGCTAATTAATGTTGTCCCTTAAGAAACCAATTTCCTGGCTATGTAGAAATTGTGCTTAAGACATTAATGTTTATAATTATTGTCACTTCTTTGTCACTTAATTGTATGTTGTATTCTCAAATGAAGGACTTGAAAGACTTGGTTTTTAACCCTTAATACTTAGGTGACATGAAAATCTCATAATGCCATTTGATTGTTGAATATAAATGATGAATGAAAAAAGCTTGAAGAAGTCAAAGACAATATGTTGTTTTACACAGAACCTACTATCTGTGACACTTGGAGAAGTTAAAGATAATATGATGTCTTACACAGAAACTACCATTTGTAACTTAGAAGAATTGTAAAGGTAGAAACTTCAAGTATAGGAGCGCTCTTTTAAGGGATTTTAACTTCATTTACATAAGCAAATAAAGGTCTGCAGCTTCATTACCATACTTTAAGGAAAAAAACATATGATGACACATAACAAAGAAGTCACAAAATCATACCCAACAATGTGTGGAAAACTTCTGATTCTTTCATTTATCAACGGTTTTATCAAGAATACGGTTTTAAGTAGTTTTCTCAAAAGTTTGAACCCTTTCTCGATAAGTTTTCCTACTTTTATACATTATGAGACAGTTGGTAATCACCAAAACTGTCAAACTACTTAACTATCTCCTAACTGCTTAAAGTAAAAGTTATTACAGGATATTACAATGGAAGGTAAAGACACCTCATTCTCAAGAAAATAAAATAACAGGAAGTAACGGAATTTAGAAAACTGATGATGGTTATTCGTTGTTCTGATCAGTGGCTTGGCTGCTGATAAAGTTTCTATGTTGATGTTTTGATAATGGTTAAACTATTTTAGCACAACACAATGCATTTTAACAAAACCCCGTGCATGAACTTGGGCCCACGTATATATCGAGAGTGTTCAGATTGGCAGAAACACAAAGAAACCTGACCAATTACCATTGCCTTTGGAATTTTAGTCATTCGTCTCTAACTTTGGTTATTTTGCTAAAACAGCGAAATCGATTGATACATGCAAAATATGGCAAATCACGAAACTGAAAAGGATTTAGACTCTGGTTCATAAACTTATCACGTCCGCCTGAGCTGTGCGCGATCACCGTCCGATCACCCAGTCAATGGACGATCTGATCCTTCGGAACTCACCAAGACTTTAAGCCTTTTGAACAAAACCTTATCGCGTCCATTTTTTTAACAAACCTTTGACTCGCACACGAACCCAATAAGAAATAAAACTGCCAGTTAAAGATTTATCGGGTCTGATTTAAAAAATAAAACTTGATTACTTTTCGATGTGATATCCGTCGAATCTCATCCCTTTCGATGGATGGTTGTTATTGATCCGGACTTCAATGGATTAAATTGTGTTTCATACACCATTGCATCCGATTTCCGAAATAAACCTCGTCCATGTTATCTGCGTGACTACCGTCGGATCTGTGGCCTGTTGATCATACGACGCAGATATTCTCGCGCGTTTATCACTTTCAAAAGCCATTAATAATGTAAAATCAACCATTTCTTTCAAATCTCCGCATTTCTTTTTATTTCCATTATAACATAATATTTGGTTTTTCTTTCATTTTGTGATAAAACTGATAATGAACTTAAATAACAATGGATGCTACAACAGGACCTAAGAGAGTGCATTGGACAGCAGCGAGGCACACTCTAAGGTATTTACATAGCACAGTGGAGTATGGATTGAGGTATACTTGAGGTGATTATGTCAGACTATGTGGATTCACAAATGTAGATTGGGCAAGCAGTTTAGTGGACAGAAAGAGCACATCAGGGTGTTGCTTCAGCATTGGATCAGGGGTTGTATCTTGGTGTAGCAGGAAGCAGAGTATATGGCAGGTAGCACACCTACATGCAAAGCTATATGGCTTCGGAAGTTGTTGGTGAGACTCTTCAGTCAGAGGAGGGAGGCGACCAGTGTCTATTATGATAATCAGAGTTGCATCAGCCTCTCTAAAAATCCAAAGTTTCATGATAGGTCGAAACACATAGATATTTGATCTCACTTCATCAAAGATTGTGTGCAGCGTAGAACAGTGCAGCTACTGCATGTTCCCACAGAAGAGAAGGTTGTAGATATACTCACAAAAGCTCTAGGGAGACCTAGGTTTGTCTATTTCAGAGAACATATGGGTATAGTTGAGAACTTGTTTCAGTAGTAGATGTATCAATGTCAGCATGGCGCAGTTGGATCTTGAAGGATAGTTGCAGTGAGTTATTGAGGGACGCAGAACCAGTCAAGGCATAGACAAACTCAGTGGACAGTGAAGAGGCTAGTAGCAGTTAGAGACTCAGGAGTCAAAGTAGAGAGTACAGGGACAATTGATTTCTCAGTTGCAACAGTAGCATGAAATAAGTTGCAGTGCAGAGCAAAGTCGGCAACAGTGCACGATGGCACATTACAGTGTCAGCAGCAGCGTAGATGTAGGGTGGTTCAGTTGCAGAGTGGCAAATGAATTAGAGTATGTGCAATGGCTTGGTGAGCAGTGGCAGGTTGTCTCAGATGTCAGACATCAACAAAGTATGGGAAGATGTTATAGGAGAGAGAACACCTTCCTCTCTAAGAGAGAGTGTTAGTTTTTGTAGCATCGAACAAGTGTTTTAGTCTCGACTATGGTCACAGAGGCTTAGAAACACAAGATCTCCAAAACCCAGAAAAAATTTCAGGAGGAAACACCTAGAGACAACTCAATTAAGTTAATTGATCAATAACTAAATATTCCTTGTGTCTTAAAAAAAGTGATTAATTAATAGCAATTAATTGAGAAAAGTGAGAATGCTTTAGAAATTCACATGGAAATGAGTTTGAGATGATCTTAGTCGTTGATAGGGATCTAATCATGGTCGTCGATTCACCAACGAGAGATTATAAGAGCGGGATGTTGAGATGGAGATAGACACATCGAGTGGGTGAATGATCCAAGCAAATCGAATTTCTCAGAGAGCAAAGATTCAGCATGGAAGAGAATTCAAGCCAGGAGATCAATAACAAAGGAAAAGGAGAAGGGGTAGAGATTTCAGTGGAGGTTTCTAATGCCGGAAGAGTCATCCATAGGAGGTCGAGTTATTCCACATGAGGTTGTGCCAGGGATTGTGCAGTGCCTCAAGAAGGCAATTTGATTTAGCCAAAGGAGAGGTCGATTTAGTTGCCGGAAGCCGCAATAATTTTCCAAAGGGTCGAAGAATCGCTTCCAAAGGCTGCAACAAGCAGAAAGTCTAATTCATAGGCAATTCCAAGCAGTGCGAATTACAGGTTGCATAGAGGCAACACAGAAGCCCGCGCGGGGGTATTCTGGGGCCAGTTTCAGTGAGCAAATTGTTTCAGAATTGCTTATGTAGAAGGGAAAATTTCCCTTGATAATTTTGCGAGTGATTCCTTTGGAGAGGATTGTCAGTTTGGCATCCATATTATACTCAGAATTTTCATTGTTGCGTAATAATAATAAAACAATCATATGTTGCATCGGTTTTCCCACATTGGGTTTTTCCAAGGACATTTGTCAAAAAATAACGGTGTCAATTTTTATTGTGTGTGCTCTATTTTCTCAATTCCAGTTTTTATTTTCCACCACGTTTTTATTGTGAAGAAGTCAGTGATTCATTATTCTTCCATAACAAAATAAACTACATAATTAATCAGTTAGGGGAATAAAATCCAGTGGTTGCATTTTTAGGAAATTTTCACAATTTTAACCTTAAAATTATGGCTGAAGTCTTAGTATTTATCACTGTCATATGCATTTTCAGCCATTTTAAAATTACAAACTATTGCTTAATCATAGCTCACCTCCCTCATAACCTATTGATCCTTTGTTGATCTTATCTCCTATAGGCTATTTTCTATAGTTGTTATATGCCCCTTTTTGCCCTAAATATGCATATTTTACAAACCCAACTTATAATCAGTGTTGATAATATCAGCGATATTTTCGGCAAAACGATATATCGCTAAGTAAATATTGTGATTTTTCCGTTTTGAAAATATCAGCTAAATATCGCCATATTTTGAAAATATTGGCCATGTTTAAAAATCTGAAAAGTTTGATTTTTTATGTTTGCCGATATTTTTTGATATTTTGCCGATATTTTCGTTGATATTGCTGATAAGATGTTTTCAAGACCCTTGTTGATATTTTGCCAATACCGATATTTTCAACATTGCTTATAATAGCTCTCTTCTAAACTTTAAAGTTCCTAGGGAAGTGTACTTGAACTTTAGACATATCTCAACCTTTTTAAGGCTTTGCCGGTACTGAACCCTTCAACCATTAGACCTTGCATCACCATTGAGCCCTCCTTAATTGAATACTTTCTAGTGATCTTACAGATGAAAGTCTCCCTAATGCAATTAATTTCACCACTAAACAACTGGAGAGAAGCCACTGAGGTGATAGTGGTGGTTGATCTCGTGTTGCCATAAGATCTATGTTGCCTAGTTGAAGTCTGCACTATGCCAACTAGATTTTGTGGTAACATGACCAATAAAGGATCACCGAAAATTATCAACTTACCAAGTTACCAATTTGAAAATTGGCAGCTAAGGGAGCAATTTCCCCATTGGAAAAGCCCAACAAACCCTTAAGATATCCCTCTTTCACTTGGAAAAATTAAATTTGCACAAGGAAAAATATTATTTTCAATGCTGGTCCAAGTCAGCTTGAATAGTGCAAGTTGGCCAAAGGAGAGAAATTCATCCTCCTAACTCAGATATACATAGACCTAAGTTGACTTCACTTGGAGGCATCACATCACACATCCTTCATTCATCATTTGGTTTGATCTCTTCTGAAAATCATAGGGCCAAGTTCACACATATGAAAGGAAGTGGAGTTATGTTTCACTGCATTGACTTTTTATTTTTGGCCTTCTTTAACTAGTGTTGACTTGGGGTGACTTTGACTTGGTTTGACTGATTTCTAATATGTTCTTGGAGGCCACATTGACTGAGGTGTTGACCAAATTCTTCTGGGCACTTTGACCATCTTTGGCTATAGATCTGAAGCTAGGGTTGACCACAACATGACTATTGACTTTGACCAAATTATTGCAGCAATTTTCGATTTTTTGACTGGGTTTGACTGAGGAGAAGAGGTTGCATTCTTTGACTAGCTGATTGAAGTTTTTTTAGCATTGTTGACTGTTGACTTTTACTAGTTAGGGCTATCGTTGACTGTTGTTAACTGAACTTCGACAAGGCTGAAATTGTAGAACTAGTACTTCGACCAGATTTGACTTTTATCTCTCATATTTGATTGCTTATTGGATTAGTTGACTTGGAAGTCAAGGCTTTGACTTTTATCTCTCGTATTTGATTGGTTATTCTATTAGTTGACTTGGAAGTCAAGGCTTTGACTTTGACTATTGTTGATGGATGTACTTGGAATATGTATCTCTGCTAAACATCTGATGAATATCTAATAAAAGAAGAATCTGGTCAGTTTTTTCTCTTGTTGGGTTTTTCCCTAGTCTTTGACCTAAATCTTTGTCTCATTGATCTTGGTTGTCTTTTATTGTGCATATTGTTTACTGTTCTATCTAAAATTGCTTACTGTTATTGGGTGTGTTATCACTCAGGTTGTCCCTAGGCTCCTGTTTAGGGATACGGCCGAGGTAACCACAAACCAATCTTTGGATTGCAGGTTCTAGCCCACCTGCAATCAGAGAGGGCTCTCTCTTAATGATTCAACTTTGTTGATGATTTTAGGCTAGCTTTTAGCTCAGGGGTTTTTTGTTTGTATTTGGATGGAAGGTAGAAATCTCAAGCAAAGAGGCAAGGTAAGATGTGATAAGTTTCAAACCATTGGGCATGGAGTCATGGATTAAGGCTTGCTATTTGCGTTTTCTTGGTCACAAGAGGATTAGGAGCGAGATAGCCACACATGCCTACAATTATCATCTACTGAAAGATGGATGAAGATCAGAGATGAAAGCAAAGGAGAATCATTTCATCATACTGAGAAGAGGAGTGGATGATGTTATCTAGGAGCAGCTAAGAATTCCTAACTCTCATTCATAATGTTGAAAGAAACAGCTAAAACAAGATCATTTAAGTATACATGTTCATAACTATTTCTGATGAAAACATGAAAAAATGCAGAAATTGAGCTTAAGGTGTAGTTAAACAAATCCTAAGCTATTCTTCTTTTCTGCACTTTAGATGGCGGAACAGTGGTAAAACAAACATGAAAATTAACAGAGTTGAGAAACACTTATTGAACCATGTAGAAGCACAGGAATTCCATAATCACTCCTCAGCCAATCAAGCACATCAAACAGTTTCGAAATCCATGCTTTCAGCAGTCTTTGATTATAGAAAGTATGACAGTTACAATGCGGGTCTCTGACTGAAGAAAAAGTCGAGATATCAAAGATTAAGCAATTTCCTCGACTCACCCACCAACCAACCCCTTACTCCATCTTTCAGGGTGGTATATATAAGCAAAATATGATAAATTCATTTATTACAATTGACCTAAACAGGTCTGTTGGAAAAGCTTTTCTAAAACCTAAGTGTTGCTGGAATTAAATGCAGGTAAGTCCTTTGGGCTACGCTAGAGGCAACTGAATCAAAAAACACTGCAATGTGGCTCTTGGAGGCTCGATGCGGTACTGCTGGAGTAACTATGCTTCGAGATCTATAGTTCTGTTCTGGTGCGAGTTAAATGTGCAATAATTATGATTTGAGGGTTTTTGAGTGGCTTCGCCCTCTTTCTTTGACTTTGCTGGAAGGTATTAAATGTTCTCCTATTTTGGGCCATTGCTTAAGATTTTCGTTGATACTCTTTGCCGCTACATTGATGGCTTCCGCCGCCTGCTGATACTCTTTGACATGCTTGTTCCCTGATGATTTGATCTGATACACTTTAATCTCAGTCATTGGTCCTTTGTTGTTTTTAAACCGGATTAATTTGGCAAAATCGAGCGATTTTGGGCTTTTTCGGCGCAAAACGGGCCAAGGAATCAAAAGATTCCCTAAAGATTCCCCAAAACGGCCTATTTCCCGTAGCGATGCGCGATTATCGCGAAGCGCTAATCACGCATCGAAAACTGCCTCTGTTTCTTGTTCTGGAGCTCCGAAGTGCGATTTCTCTTCCTGCGCGAATTTTCGGTTTCTTGGCTGCTGATGTCAGCATGACGTCAGCAGTACGGCGGATGACGTCAGCCTGTTGACGTCAGCGGTGGGTCCTGGTACAGATGTGACATGGTGAGGTGCTCATACTTGAAGGCGATGCGATGGACTTCTTCCGATGCGATCGCAATATCACGTCGGCGGGGAACGAGAAGGTATTTTATTTGGACATGTGACGCTTGCGACCGCCGATCGCCGATATCGCGATATCGCGTCGGGTAACGACAGATGGGGCATCACTTATATGGTGAGAATATTGCGATCTTGCGATGCGAGCTGGCTTTCTAGGGTCTGCGGAGTGTTAAGGAAGTCGGCAAGGGGTTTATTACGGTCGGAAGGAGTGAGTAAGTGGGTCAGAAAGGCATTTGAGGCTTCGGAAGGGGTCCGATAACCTAAAAAAGGGATTTTATGCTCTGGAAGGAGTCCATTGTATTTAGAAGATGGTTTGAAGGGGCAGCATGAGGGTTCTTGCTAAGTTTCAGATAAACTGAACAATTCCCGGGGGTACTTATGGTTATTTTTCAACCAGGGGGAGGGATATTTACATAGGGGATGATTTACATAGTTTTAGTAGGGGGTGGGAAAATATAGGGAGTTAACTAATAGTGTTAGTAGTTAATATGGAGATGGTAAGAAAGCGTTAAGTTTGGGAGATCTTAGGCTGCAACGAGGGGACAGAACCTTATAGAGAGAGTATGGAATATCTTTGAGCAAAGCAGATCTTCACCCAAGCTAATGATATGAAAATGATGGAACTTAAGAGGTATCAAGCAGATCTTGACCTCTTTTTGGGGAAATTAGTTAATGATTGGGGGAGATGGAGAAAGGAAGTTAGTGATGCTTGTTTTTGAGCTTCTCGCATAGAACTGCCTAGTGATTGTGTCCTAAGTAAAGATGACACCTGGAAACCTGGAACTGATCAGCAATCAAGATTCAGCAACCTCAAAACTACCTACCCAGGCCTACTTACCTAACATTTTTTCTTCTTTTGGTTTGGGTGCACTTAGACTTGCAAACCCATCATTCTAATTTTTCTTTTTATGCCTTCCTATCTACAAAATACCCTTTTTTCTTCCAAGGGCCCAGATTAAGCAGTTGGGCTCCTTTGATTCTCTACCTATCTAATAATCTGCCAAGATTAAGCTGTTTGGACAGATTTTCATTCTCTATATTCTAAAACAGGAAATTTAAACTTAGGGAGACCAAGATTAAGCTGTTTGGACCTCCCTTTAACTAAAAAATTGTGCAACACCGGAATAATTTCTCAAAATTTGGAAGGCAGTTAAAATGAACTCTAAGTAGCCTTCTTCGCTTGGAGACTGTTAAGCAAATATGGAGCATTGCAGCATGCAAAGTATGACATATTTGGCCAGTAAAAATGTCAATCATGAAATATGAGTAACCTGCTACAGCAGGTGGCTAACAGAGTGATTGAAAATAAATTGGAAAAGTGATTGCTACTAAAAGAAGAGATTGTTTAAGTGATTGTTACAACATAGAACATTGTGAAAAATTAATAACCAACCTTCTAATCATCAAATGATATGGATCACATTTAACCTCTCTCTACAAAATTACATCGTTGATCGTTCTGATTGTGAATTGCAACAGAGTAGATCTAGATCTTTCTGATTGTGAATTGCAACAGAGTAGATCTAGTTGCGGTATCTTTCATATATTGGTATGTGTATACTATATTCTGCAGTCTGAAGCCAAGTAGTTTTGTTTGAATTGTAGCCCCTGTAAAGACAATACATTAAACCCATTATGTGTGATTAAGGATAAAGCTTCCACTTCTCTATGTGGTGGCTGATCTTCTTTGGAGAAGCAAGACTACATAAATTTAAAATAATCTAAGATGTCATCCCTTGACTTATTATTGTTCATGATCAATGTAACATACCTCCAAATATAAGTTATAATATGCAACAAGAATTGAAGTTGTTGCAGTGGGGTTATGTGATATTTCAACTGCATGTCTGTATTTCTGAGTTTCTCATGAGTATTGCAGCAAAGATTCCCCACGTAATATGCCTTCCTTTCTTGTACAGACTCCTAATACTTATCAATAAATGAAACTATTTAAAGCTTAGAGTTTAGACCTGAGTTTTTTCTTTGATGTTGAGTTTGTTTTTTTAGAGGTCATATCAAGATGTACTTCTTTCCTATCATGTCTCTGCACAGCATGTTTTTAAGTTGGGGTCTTTGTTTCATTGATGGTATTTTATGGACTTATACAGCCAACAAGATGATGGTTGATTCAAACCTAGCGAAGGCAATTGTTGCTTCTAACGTATGTCTAATGCAGGATTTTTTTTTTTTTACATCGATGGCATATATGTATATCTGTAACTTGGCATTGTGGTAATAAATTATTGGTTGAAGATTTTATATAAGTTCAGCATAGGATTGGGTCAGCCAAGAAGAGGATCAGTTGACGAAGCCCTCCTTACAAGGGGACAGAGTTCAAAGTAAGGGCTCTTTCAATCCTTTTATGAGATGTTACAAGTCAAAATCAATAGATTCTGCATTGGTTCTGTTTCATATGATACAAGTTGGATGAGTATATACTATGTGATAACGTTGATTTTCTTTCTTTCAATCAGAATACAGACGTTGCATTCAGTAGAGAATAAAAAAATGGTGTTGCAGAAAGAATAAGGAATGGTGTATGCTAGAGCTACACCAGTTGACTTTGCTACTTGATATATGGCTGATCTAGTCTCATTTGCAATTGATTTTGGGGCTTTTCTCTTGAGGAGTTATTACTTGAATACATGCAGAATTGTATCATCGATAGGCCATATGAAGAAAATAGAGGCATACATTACCCTTAGAGTCACTCAAATTGGTAGTGTTAAGATGAAAGCATGAGAGTTGGTTTCTACTACAGGGTATCCTTTACTGAGAAATATATTATTCATCTGTTATTGTGTTTATTATGGAACACTTATTATGAGTCTTGTATAGCTATCCATATGTTTATGTTTCTGTTTAAAAAAATGCTTTCACATTTGCTCAAGTTTCACTGTTATGATTTAGTTAAATAGTAACTAAATCATAAAAAGAGAAGTATGAGGTGAGTGCAAGCCCATCCACAATTCAGTTACTCAACTTTCGGGTTTGCTTAGAAATGGAAATAGACAAAATTGAAGATTCTTCAATTCAAGATAAGGCTCCTGTTCTGGGAGCTTCTAGGATCATTCTGACCAACAACTATACTGTCTATCAATCCAAGGTTCATCCTGTTTGTGATGACCCAAGCAATCAAAGAAGTTTGATTGGGCCAGTGACCATTCCGAATAAAGGTATAATTTTATTACTATTCTGGCTGCACTACAAAATTTCTTCTTTGGCTTCATCCTTGATCAGCATAATTTTTCCCACTATAGTTTTGACATGCCAATAGAGGTCCATTGTGTGTCAATATTTGGTGTCCCATTCCTTGGAGCTTCCTATATCCGAAATCTAATCACCTAGTTCCTTGTCAATATGCCAATCCTAGATGAACTTGCACTAACCTCAAACTTCTGCTTCCACATTTACTCAAGTTTAAATGTTTATGATTAAGTTACTCAAGTTTATCTTAAGAAACTGCTGACATGAATTGCAGTCAATGCTTAATACGCAGATAATGAATCATCCATGGAGGAGGTATTTGTAGGGATGGACGCAGGTAATGAATATATTCAGGGCTACACTAAGCCGTCTACAACGCATCCATTGCCAGCTCAACCTTTGCAATATATTGTTGGAAATTTCTGGTAATTGCAAACAAAAACTTGAACAGAGAACAATGCTATGTTTTCTCCACAGGATCTTAACACAGGGAAGCTAAGCTTGATTGCTGAATAACGAGTTTCAGATGCACAATAAAACCTTTGTATTCAATAATAAAATCAACAGTTACAAAATATCTTCCTCTTAACAGAGGGATTCACCAAGAACTTGCAGTTCCATACAAAAATTACTTTGTCTCCTCCTGAAAAATTTACACCGCTGTGTGTAAAATTTCTTTACATTCATAGCAAATATTTTTTTTACTACTCTGTGGAAAACAATATTCCTTACATATGCCCTGCTGCGTTCTTCACATTACATTTCAATCAACAAAAAAAACATTTCAATCAAGCCACTGCGCATTCCCTTTCAACAAAAAAAAAAACTAATATATTTATGTTGCTGCGTATTGCATATTCCCTTTCGTTTTTCCAACGAACAACACTGTCGTGTATTGTTTTCTCACGCGTTGCTGCGTGCTTTCCTCACCTTGTTCTCTCCACAAAACAACCAAAAAAAATACTACATATTACGTATTACATTGCATATATTTTTTAACAATAAAAAAAATATGACCATACTGTTCTTTTAAATGTGCCATACTCACGTACATAATAAACTAAAAATTTTACCTACATTTACGAACTAGAGTAACTATTCATTAAATGTTTTACTGAATAAAACTGGCGGTCAAACCCAAAACGTCACGTCAACTCCATGTGCAGGCATGTATGCAGCTTTGGCTTCAATCGACGGTGGACAGCCAAGCTTTCAATCGAACAACTGACGCACAATCAATCCAAACGAAATTTATGTTCCGGGAAAAAAGTGGTTTTCAAAAAGCTTGTGGACACGCGTCAGCTAGCGTACTGTATTGCTGCCCTTCCGGAGAATACCATTGTCCGTGAAAAGGCGATGCGATAAAAACAGGTGGTTTTGGCCTGCAATAAATATGCGCAGTTGGAATTACATTTCAACACTCCCGTTTAATTTCAACTGCGGGTTATCAGTCATACCCAAACATTTCCTCAAAAATTCAAAGCTTTTCTGCCCCAATGGCTTGGTCAGAATCTCTGCAACCTACTCCTGAGTCCTGCAATGTTTTTAGACAATTTCTCCATTGTTCACCAATTCCCTAATGTAATGAAACTTTGTGTCAATGTGTTTCGTTCTCTTATGAAACACGGAATTCTTGGATAATGTAATAGCTGAGCTATTGTCACAAAAAATCATAGTTGTTTTTATTTTCTCTTGGCATAAACTCCTTAACATCCTTCTCATCCAAACTGCTTGACATGCTGCTACTGTAGCTGCCACATATTCTGCATCTGCTGTAGACAATGCTACAATAGGCTGTTTTTTAGAAGCCCATGAAATGGCTCCTGAAACCATGTGAAAAACATAACCGGATGTGCTTTTCCAATCATCTACACTTCCAGCCCAATCACTATCAGTGTATCTAATTAAATCTAAACATTCTGAAACAGTATATAAAATGCCCAACCTTTTAGTACCTTTAACATACCTCGGAATTCTTTTCGCTACCTGCCAATGTGCTTCTTTTGGCCTTTCCATGAATCTGGAAATCAAACTAACAGCATGCATTATATAAGGCCTAGTTGTAGTCAAATACATGAGGCTGCCAACTATGCTCTTGTACAACCTAGGACCAAAATCCTTGTTGTTGTCCTCTTTGCTGAGTTTTAATCCCATCACTGTGGGAGTGATTGCTACCTTGTTGTCCTGCATATTAAATATTTCCAACACTTCATTAACATATTTCGCTTGTAAAATAAAAATCCCATTTTCACTTTGTTCTACTTCTATTCCTAAGAAGTATCTCAGCAAACCCATGTCAATCATTTCAAATTCTTCTTTCATGACTGTTTTGAAATTTTCAATAAAGTAATCATCATTACCTGTGAAAATAACATCATCAACATATAACACAACAATTAGTATTTTACCATCCTTTTCTTTGATGTAAAGGGTGGGTTCTCCCTCACACTTTTCAAATCCATTTTCCAGTAGATAGGAATCTATCTTACTGTACCACGCTCTTGGTGCTTTCTTCAACCCATAAAGAGCTTTCTTCAATTTGCACACTTTGTGCTCTTGGCCTTTCTTTTCATAGCCTAGAGGTTGTTCAATGTAAACCTCTTCCATTAACACTCCATTTAGGAATGCTGACTTCACATCCATTTGATAAACTTTCCACTTGTTTTGAGCTACTATGGACAGCAATGCGCTCACGGTTTCCATTCTAGCAACCGGTGCGAAAGTTTCATCATAGTCTCTCCCATACTATTGTTTATATCCTTTGACAACAAGTCTTGCCTTGTGTCTTTCTATTTTGCCTTCAGCATTACTCTTGGTCTTGTAAACCCATTTAACTCCAAGGACTTCTTTTCCTTTTGGTAGTTCAACTAAATCCCATGTCTTGTTTCTTTCTATGGCATTGATTTCCACATCCATAGCTTCTATCCATTTCTTATCCTTAATTGCATCTTAGAAATGAATAGGGTCATCAACATGACAATATAAAGCAAACAGAGAATTCATACCTTCATTTGTTGCCTCTTGTTCATAAATGTCACTTAAATTTCTGAATTTCTTACCTCTTTCATTTGGTGTACAAGTGCTTGAAGAAGCACTTGAATTTCCTCCTTGTGGTGTGCTCAGAGAAGCACTTTCATTTCTCCTCAAGGGTGTCCCTTGCTGCCCTTGTGTTAGCGCTGCTGTTTGGGGATGTATTTCAGCCATCTCCTCATCATCTTCAACATGTGACAAAGAGCTTTTAAAATTCACTGTTTTCTCTATGCTTCCATCCCAAGCTTCCTCTTCAATGAACTGAACATCTCTGCTCACAAAAAACTTCTTGGTGGATGGGTTATACAATCTATAAGCTTTGGATTCCTCACTGTATCCAATGAAAATACATGTCTCCCCTTTGTTATCCAACTTCTTCCTTAACTGATCTGGAATGTGTGCATAAGCCACACATTCAAAAACTTTCATGTGGGTGACTCCTTGCTTTCTCCTACTCCATGCTTCTTCCGGCACTCTGTTCATGACTGCTTTTGTTGGGCATCTATTCAAAATATATGCTGCACAATGTACAGCTTCAGCCCAATAATCATTTGGCAAATGCTTTGCTTTTAACATACTCCTCGCCATATCTATGATTGTCCTATTTTTCCTTTCGGCAACTCCATTTTGTTGCAGAGTGTACCTAGTGGTAAACTGTTTATGAATTCCATTTTCTCTACAAAAACATAGAAATTCTTTGGAGATATACTTACCTCCTCTATCAGTTCTTAGAACTTTGATATGCAGCCCACTTTGGTTTTCTACAAGTGTAAATTGCGAAATTTTTCAAACACTTCACTTTTGTTCTTCGGGAAATATACCCAAGTTTTTCTAGTGAAATCATCAATAAATGTTAGAATATAGAGGCTGCCTACAAGTGATGGAGTTTGCATCGTTCCACATAAATCTGAATGAACGATCTCTAAGGGTGCTTTTGCCCTTATGCTTTTCCCTTATGGAAAACTTTCTTTGTGTTGTTTCCCCAAGGTACAACCTTCACAAAGGCTATCTGGTTTCTCTATCAATGGTAATCCTCTTACCATTCCTTTTCCACTCAACAAGTTAAGACCTCCAAAGTTGAGATGTCCAAATCTCAAGTGCCACAACAAATTTTCATCTTTTGGTTCGCTTTGGTAAGCCTCTTGTGTCACTGCTGCTATTTCTACTCCATCTTTTAAATCTACTTGTATCCTGAGAGGGAACATCCTATTCCTTGTCATCTTCACTTCAGCAATACATCGTTTGCTGGGTTTTCTATCCATGATGGTGCATACATCATTTTCAAAGAAAACATTGTACCCCTTTTGAACAAGCTATCCAATACTCAAGAGGTTACATTTCATTCCAGGAACATAATAAACATCTGTTACGGTTTTCTTTTCACCTTTTTGTTAAGATATTTACCTCTCCTTTTCCCATAACAGAAACTTTACTATCAGTTCCAAGTGTGACTTGTGACTTCACACTCTGATCTAACTTAGAAAACAGGGCTATGTTTCCTGTCATATGGTTACTGCAACCGGAGTCTAGAAACCATACATCATCACTCTTTGTTTCAGCTATATTACAGGCTAACAACAAATTATCTTGGCTGATATTTTCTCTAGTGAAATTTGCACTAGATATATTATTCATATCATGTTGCTTCTTCCTACATTCATTTGCATAATGCCCATATTTTTTACAATAATAACATTGGACATTGGATTTTTCATACCTTTGTCCTTGAGCATGATGTTGTCCACTTTGTTGGTTGTTGCCTTGGCCTTGGTTCTGATTTGGATTGCTGCCTCTTCCTTGAGTGTTTGCTGGACTGCTTCTTCCACCTCTGTTTTGGCTTCTGCCTCTTCCTCTTCCAAATGACATCTGGGTCTTGAAGGCATGTTCTAGAGATAAGTTTTCATTTCTACTCAATCTCTGCTCATGTGTTATCAGTGATGCAAGTAGTTCATCAACTAAGAAAGTTGTGAGATCTTTTGTCTCTTCTATGGTGGTGACAATCACATCAAACTTTGAGGGTAGGACCCTCAATAGTTTCTCCACAATCCTCCTTTCTTCAAGAATCTCTCCATGATACCTTATTTGTGTGACCAGACCAATTACTTGTGTGAAGAATGAGTCAATATTATCTGACTCCTTCATGCATAGATTCTCAAAATCTCTCCTCAACAACTGTAGTTTTGTTGTCTTCACTTTCTCCATGCCTTGATAGGTTGTCTTGAGAGTTTGCCATGCTTCTTTGGATGTCTTGGCTGCTGCTATCCTTGGAACACACTCCCATGCACTGCTTGATATAAGAAGAGAAGGGCTTTAGAATCCTTCTTCTTATAGCTCTTCAGCAGTTCTTTCTCTACCTGAGTCAAGTTATTAAACTCATTTTCATCTGCTGGTTCTTCAAATCCATCCTCAACAAATTCCCATAAGTCTTGTGAGGCAAGCAGGGCTCTCATGGTTATTGCTCAATAGTCATAGTTTTTCCCATTAAATTGTGGGAGCTGAGTATTAAAAATACCCATGCTAGTGCTGGAGCCAGCCATTCTAGCACTCTAAATTATGCTTCAAATACTTGACTGTGTATTTAAAAATCACTAAGTGTCTTTAACAGCAACACAAAAAAAACTTGAGAAATACCTTGGATTTTTTTTTTACTGAGTCTTCACTCTGCTGGAGAATCTGTTGTAACAAAAAATCCTTCCTTCTGCTTCTTTGACACCTTCAAAGAGCCTGGAAAAGCTCTAATACCATGTTGGAAATTTCTGGTAATTTCAAACGAAAACTTGAACAGAGAACAATGCTTTGTTTTCTCCACAGGATCTTAACACAGGGAAGCTAAGCTTGATTGTTGAAGAACAAAGTGTCAGATGCACAATAAAACCTTTGTATTCAATAATAAAATCAACAGTTACAAAAGATCTTCCTCTTAACAAAGGGATTTACCAAGAACTTCCAGTTCCATACAAAAATTACTCTGTCTCCTTCTGAAAATTTTACACTGCTGTGTATAAAATTTCTTTACATTCACAGCAAATATTTTTTTTACTACTGTGTGGAAAACAAAATTCCTTACATATCCCTGCTGCGTTCTTCACATTACATTTCAATCAACAAAAAAAAACATTTCAATCAAGCCATTGCGCATTCCCTTTCAACAAAAAAAACTGATATATTTATGCTGTTGCATATTGCATATTCCCCTTCGTTTTTCCAACGAACAACACTGTTGTGTATTGTTTTCTCACGCGCTGCTACGTGCTTTCCTTACCTTGTTCTCTCCACAAAACAACCAAAAAAAATACTACATATTATGTATTACATTGCATATATTTTTTAACAATAAAAAAATATGATCGTACTGTTCTTTTAAATGTGCCATACTCACGTACATAATAAACTAAAAATTTTACCTACATTTACGAACTGGAGTAACTATTCATTAAATGTTTTACTAAAAAAAACTAGCTATTCATTAAATGTTTTACTAAAAAAAACTAGCGGTCAAACCCAAAACTTCACGTCAACTCCATGTGCAGGCATGTATGCAGCTTTTCTTCAATCAATGGTGGACAGCCAAAGCTTTCAATCGAACAACTGACGCACGATCAATTCAAACGAGATTTATGTTCCGGGAAAAAAGTGGTTTTCAAAAAGCTTGTGGACACGCGTCAGCTAGCGTACTGTATCGCTGCCCTTCTGGAGAATTACACTGTCCGTGAAAAGGCAGTGCAATAAAAACAAGCGGTTTTGGCCTGCAATAAATACGCGCAGTTGGAATTACATTTCAACATATATGCAGAATTTCCACTCTCCTATTGTTGGACCTGGACCTCCAATGCAAACCTTTTAGCTTTTTCTCCATATTATCAAAGTTATCCTAGAAGTCCTCTTTAAAAGCCTTGTTGAGGACCTAATTGAATGACAAGAGATGGCATGGCACATCTAGGTAATCCGTGAATGGGGAAGATGAGCTAGACAGCTAGCCACTAACTGAAGTAACTGAGAGACCTTTGAGAGTCAACACTAAGCATGCCCTAAGGGACTAAACGAGGTAATGACCTCCGAAGAACATAGTGGTAAGTACAGATTTACGTCTTTCCTTGAAGCTAAATCCCACAAATCCCTAAATCTGCAAAGGAATGATACCAATTTGAAGATGGTCTTGAGGCAAAGAGGTTGGGCTCCAAACTCTGCCTGAACAACAACGTAAGGTACATTTTGCTTGCATCAAATGTACCTAAGAAATAGGATCTGGACTCTTTCTAACTTCTCCCAATCAACTTGAGTCTTGAAATAAAATTCCATACATTGACTACCTTATTAGTTATACTACTGAAGAAATCAATAACAACCTCTAATAAGGCATGTTCGTAAGAACAAATCAGTGACTTTTTAATATCCTTTTTCAATGTAATAAGTTAAGAAGGATAGTAAACAATACGAAACCATTTCCTTTTATCTATGATATATCAAATCGAAAGGGTATCAACAAATAAATTCTTAATCCTAAAAAAACTAAAAGGGTAAAACAAGCATATTCTATTATGCAACCCAAGTGACAAATTTAAATATGATGAGTGTGCCAATGATTGCTACCAATCATACTATGGCAATATGGCTTGTAAAATTTCTATCATTGGCCAGTGCAATATCTAACATCCATTATTATGTAAAATTAGCTCAAAAATTAGTATATCTTGCTCATATTTTTTTTTGCATTGACAAGCATGGAAGCAACTTGTATTTCTACTTGTATAACTTCATCTTTACCATATGCAAGGTAATCTCAATATTGGATGTAAAGAGGACATGTTCCTGGGTTACAAATCCATTTTTTTGCCTTGTCCATTTAAGTTGAAATTGCTTGATATTGACACTCTGTATAAGCACTTTTCCATCTTGTGGATCATAGAATATCTCAATCAGACTTATAATGCACCTTATATCTTTGACCATTGTATGAAAACCTTGGAAATAAAAGCTATGAAGCAGACCCAACTGTGATTCAGAACAAATACATATACAAAATTGGCAATCCATACCAAAAATATGATTATACAAGTTGTTGCCAACAAGGTTTCTGCAGTCAAGCAAAGCTATGAAAGAGTAATGCTCGGAGTACTTAGCAAGATGCTTGACAATGGCAGTGGCTTTAAGCCTAGTTGTTGTTAAACCTGCAGACATTGTTGTTCCTTGTATTTTTCAAACCTTTCATTGAAATCAGCAAATCAATACCTAGAATCCAAGTTGATACTTGCCCTCAAATTGTTGGTGTATTTGTGGGGATGCTTAAGACCATTTCCATTGGCGACAGTCATCCACATTGGCCTTGTTTTATTGCTTGGTTTAGTGCTGTCACTATAAATCAAGGGATAACTAGTATTTTTACTTCGATACTTGCCCTAAAATTGTTGATGTATTTGTGGGGATGCTTAAGACCATTTCCATTGGTGGCAGTCATCCACATTGGCCTTGTTTTATTGCTTGGTTTAGCGCTGTTACTATGAATCAAGGGATAACTACGTATTTTTACTTCAATGCTTGCCCTCAAATTGTTGGTGTATTTGTGGGGATGCTTAAGACCATTTCCATTGGTGACAGTCATCCACATCGGCCTTGTTTTATTGCTTGGTTTAGTGCTGTCACTATAAATCAAGGGATAACTAAGTATTTTTACTTTGATGAATCAAAAGCGAAATCAAGAGATAGCTCAGGCATGAAGGGAAGATGAGACTATGGCAGGGACTGGTCCAACTCCTTGCCTTTGAACTTGAACTAGGACATGAAACAATGGGATTTGTTGGCACTATAATTGGAAATGGAACTACAGCCTTGCATCTCAATTTGGACATATGAATAAGATGTGAAACAGGTGAACTATAGGGTATGCTAACTATAAAATTGATAATGACACCCACCCAGGACCTGGAAGCTGGAATTGAACCCACACCTATAACTGGATCAGTTGTTGAATCTACTCGAACATGAAAGTGCACCGTCTTTATGTAAATAATTAGTGCAACGTCTTTCATTATAATTATGGAAAATGCATTTCTCTTTCGTCCATTCATGGTATGCTGGTTGTGATAAATTCATTAGAATAACAGCTGTGTAAACCATACTACAGCACTTAAATCATTTGGTTAGATTGCTGACTAGTACAGATGTCATTTCAGTGATCTCATGCTTATAAATTTGTTGGAATATTAAACTTACAGCTTGTCTATATTGTTGTGGGATTTGCGAGTGTAGGAAAAACTTGTGCTCTGTTTTCCAAGCTTATGACATTGCAATGTGTACTTTTGACATTTATGAACAGCACACATTGTGTACTTTGGACATTAAACACCAAGGCGTGAGCATGGGCACTCATGCACAGCCTATCATATTTTAACCAATAGAGATGAACAGGAAAATTACCATTGGTTCTATGTGCTGCCACAACAGATTTTGAGAGCTGCAAATTGGTAAACATAAGCCTGTTTATTTAGTTGGCAATGCAAGTAATCAAATCTTGAACCCAAATCTGAAAAAAATACTTCCCTAACATTTTCATCCGTGTAAGATATGCTGGTTGTGGTATATTCATTAGAATAATTGGTGTGTAAAACATACTATAGCTCTCAAACAATTTGGTTAGCTCACTGACTAACACAAGTGTCATTTCAGTGATCTCATGCGTGTAAATTTGTTGGAATACTAAACTTACAGCTCATATATATTACTGTTGATTTTGCTAGAGTGAAAGAAACATGTGCTCTATTTTCCAATCTCATAAATAGCACACGATTGTGTACTTTTAGCATCACATACCTGTTGTCGCACGAATTGTACATTTGAATTGCAATAACGCTCAGGGCAGGGACTATCACTCTGATCCCTGCCCTCTCCGTTCTAGTTGTCTCCCTACAGCAGGCTATGGGGGGTAGTCCCTATGAAATGTAAGGATGAAAGCCTTGTCGGGAGCCGACAAGCTCGGGAGACACAACTGAATGGCCTAGCAACCTGTTTAATGATGATTAGCAAGTTCAATTATTAGCACGATTTAAATAGATTATTTGAGAGACCAGTGCCTTATGTAGTGAAATCACTTGCACAAGATAAATTAGTTACCAAGTTACTGGATGAATAGTTGCTACCGAGGATGCACACTATTATATGAGATGTGACACCTAACACTAAGTGAAATGCAAACTCTTGGTTAATTTTTAGATTAGATGTCTATCTAAGTGAGTCCTTTCTCTTAGTTGTTTTGAACTTAGTCTCAAATGTAGGTTGTGGAGAGAAACCCAGGGAAAGCAAGCTATGGCTTGATTAACGATACATTCCCTGGAGTTCTAACCACTTGAATGCCTCCGGCATTTCAGAGATTGTGGCTCTGATAACTGCAAGGTCACCGTGCTAACCACAAGTGAGGGTCTAAACTTCGCAAGTTGGGTGAGAAATGTGGTCCTATCGTCTTTCAACCAACCTTATGCCTGGAGGTAAATTAATTAATGCACTACTATTCCTAGAATGCAAGTGCAAAATGAGTGATTAGCCTTAGGTGAGATTGTTAAAGTACTTTAAGAAAAAATATCTAAATAATAATATTCGATTTAGAGCGATAAAGAAAAGTACTTAACAACAATGTTCCACAAAGACTCCGGTGTGGGGAGACGTGGGTGCGGGGAGACGCACAGGGGGAACGTGTCGGAGTACCCTCAAATTTTAGGGAAATTTCGGGGGTGCAGGGAGATGTCAAGGTATATAATTTAATAGATATATATATATATATATAGATATATATATAAATGCAAGTTGTACAGGGAGATGTCAAGGTATATTAATTTATAGATATATATATATATATATATATATATATATATAATTCAAGTTCATATTCGTGGGCAAAGCAACAACGTGCAGGTTGAGGGTTGAAGCAACTGCGAGTGCATATATATATATATATATATATATATATATATATATATATATCAAGTTCATATTCGTGGGCAAAGGAGCGACGTGCACATTGCAGGCTAGAGCCACTGCAAGTGTAGGGTGACTCTGGAGCAAATGGCATCCACTCTAGAGTCTCGATAGACCGGTCTCAGCGACGGCAGGAGGATGGTTGGGCAGCGGCTCAACTCAGCGTATTCAGCGTTACGTTGAAATGAAAATGACCCATGAATGTTCCATTTAAGTTTTAACTTTCATTTTATTCAACCTAGGTTTTAGACTTTTAGTTATTTAATATTTTCTTGTTCTATTTAGTTTTAATTTTAAAACTAAATAGAGGCGATCTGGAATGGGGACCTCTCAGAAGTCCTTGTTACCGAGTGCAAGCCTCGGAAGTGATGATTAACGCTATATGATTCATTTCACTAGTTTCAATCCCACTTCTTCACCCCTGTGAGCATCACACGATGCAATAAGTGCTAAGTAAACTATTCAAAAACCATGAGAAATTAGTCAGTTTAAGTTATGACTACCTCTCATGGAAATGGTCATACGTGAATGACTTACTTAACACAGTTGAATCCCAAAATATATCTAATATAATGCACTGCGTAAACCCCCTAATACTTAAATTCAAAAAGAGTGAATGGCTCTCTACTTGAATGGTGCATGAGGCACAATACTTGCTAAGGTTTCGCAAATATGGTAGCAAGCTAAGTGGGCTTGATTGTGGGGAAAACTCCACAGTTAAGCGCACTTGAGCCAGAGGCGATTTGGGATGGGTGACCTCCCAGGAAGTCCTGGTTACCAGGGGCAAGCCGTGAAATTGATGATTGACGCTATGTGGTTCATTTCACTAGTTTCAATCCCACTTCTTCACCCCTGTGAGCATCACCCGATGCAATGAGTGCTAAGTGAACTATTCAAAAACCATGAGAAATTAGTCAATTACGACTACCGCTCATGGAAATGGTCATACGTGAATGACTTAACGCAATTGAATCCCAAAATATATCTAATATACTGCATTTGCGTAAACCCCCTAATACTTAAATTCAAAAAGAGTGAAGGGATCTCTACTTGAATGGTTCATGAGTATTTGCTAAGGTTTTGAAAATGGGGTAGCAAGCTAAGTGGGCTTGATTGTGGGGAAAACTCCACAGTTAAACGCGCTTGAGCCAGAGGCAATCTAGGATGGGTGACCTCCAGAGAAGTCCTGGTTACCGGGTGCAAGCCCTGGAAGTGATGATTGACGCTATGTGATTCATTTCGCTAGTTTCAATCCCACTTCTTCACCCCTGTGAGCATCACCCGATGCAATGAGTGTTAAGTGAACTATTCAAAAACCATGAGAAATTAGTCAATTACGACTACTTCTCATGGAAATGGTCATACGTGAATGACTTACTTAACGCAGTTGAATCCCAAAATATATCTAATATAATGCACTGCGTAAACCCCCTAATACTTAAATCCAAAAAGAGTGAAGGGATCTCTACTTGAATGGTTCATGAGGCATAATACTTGCTAAGGTTATACAAATGGGGTAATAAGCTAAGTGGGCGATCTGGGACGGGTGACCTCCAGGGAAGTTTTGGTTATTGGGTGTAAGCCCCGGAAGTGATGATTGATGCTATGTCATTCATTTCACTAGTTTATATCCCACTTCACCCTTGTGAGCATCACCCGATGCAATGAGTGCTAAGTGAACTATTCAAAAACCATGAGAAATTAGTTAGTTACGACTACCTCTCATGGAAATGCAATGAGTGCTAAGTGAACTATTCAAAAACCATGAGAAATTAGTCAGTTACAACTACCTTTCATGGAAATGGTCATACGTGAATGACTTACTTAACACAGTTGAATCCCAAAACATATCTAATATAATGCACTGCATAAACCCCTAATACTTAAATTCAAAAAGAGTGAAGGGATCTCTACTTGAATGGTTCATGAAGCACAATACTTGCTAAGGTTTTGCAAAGGGGTAGCACGCTAAGTGGGCTTGATTGTGGGGAAAACATCACAGTTAAGCACGCTTGAGCCAGAGGCGATCTGGGATGGGTGACCTCCCGGGAAGTCCTGGTTACTGGGTGCAAGCCTCGGAAGTGATGATTGACGCTATGTGATTCATTTCACTAGTTTCAATCCCACTTCTTCACCCTTGTGAGCATCACCCGATGCAATGAGTGCTAAGTGAACTATTCAAAAACCATGAGAAATTAGTCAGTTACGACTGCCTCTCATGGAAATGTTCATACGTGAATGACTTACTTAATGCGGTTGAGTCCCAAAATATATCTAATATAATGCACTGCGTAAACCACCTAATACTTAAATTCAAGAAGAGTGAAGGGATCTCTACTTGAATGGTTCATGAGGCACAATACTTGCTAAGGTTTTGCAAATGGGGTAGCAAGCTAAGTGGGCTTGATTGTGGGGAAAACTCCACAGTTAAGCGCGCTTGAGCCAGAGGCGATCTGGGATGGGTGACCTCTCGGGAAGTCCTGGTTACCAAGTGCAAGCCCTGGAAGTGATGATTGACGCTATGTGATTCATTTCATTAATTTCAATCCCACTTCTTCACCCCTGTGAGCATCACCCAATGCAATGAGTGCTAAGTGAGCTATTCAAAAACCATGAGAAATTAGTCAGCTACGACTACCTCTCATGGAAATGGTCATACGTGAATGACTTACTTAACGCAGTTGAATCCCAAAATATATCTAATATAATGCACTGCGTAAACCCCCTAATACTTAAATTCGGAAAGAGTGAAGGGATCTCTACTTGAATGGTTCATGAGGCACAATACTTGCTAAGGTTTTGCAAATAGGGTAGCAAGCTAAGTGGGCTTGATTGTGAGGAACTCTCCATGGTTAAGCGCGCTTGAGCCAGAGGTGATCTGGGATGGGTGACCTCCCGAGAAGTCCTAGTTATCGAGTGCAAGCCCCAGAAGTGATGATTGACGCTATGTGATTCATTTCACTAGTTTCAATCCCACTTCTTTCACCCCTGTGAGCATCACTCAATGCAATGAATGTTAAGTGAACTATTCAAAAACCATGAGAAATTAGTCAGTTACAACTACCTCTCATGGAAATGGTCATACGTGAATGACTTACTTAACGCAGTTGAATCCCAAAATATATCTAATATAATGCACTACGTAAACCCCCTAATACTTGAAAAAAAAATTAATTGTTTTGATTTTTTATTTTTAATTTGGGTTTTATTAGACAAATTTAAAGGGTGACGCCCAGAAGCACCATTTTTGAAGGGAGATGCCCAGATGCACCCTTTTTAGGGAGTCTAGACTCCCACACTGAAAGGGCACGCCCAGACGCACCCTTTTTGGGGAGTCTAGACTCCCACAATGGGGAATGCACCCCCTTGCATCTCCCCAAGACTCCCCAAAAAGGGTGCATGGGGAAACGCACCCCCAAGATACTCCCCGTCTCGGGTGCAAGGGGTGCGAGCACTCGACCTTGGGGGACACGTCCCCGTGGAACACTGCTTAACAATTACAAGGACAATCTTCACCAAAAACAGTGATCAATGAACCAATTAGGATACCCAATGACAAGTAGAGTGTAAAGCACTTCAAGATTAGAAATCTCACAATGGACAATTATTTGATCAAATATAAATGTAAAATGCACAAGTCCAATGTTCTCTTAACAACCTCCCAACCTCTGAAGCTCGGGGAGAAAAGGAGGCTTCAGCCACATCATTCTGGCAAACTAGCTCCAATGCCTTTTCATTACTTACTGTCAACATTTGAGCTAATCCCTGGCCTTTAACAAGCTTGGTTCACCTAATCTCCAAATCATATTCTTGAATCTTGGTCACCCATTTGGCACGAGTCTTTAAGCAATCCGTTTGTGTTAATATATCTTTGACAGTGTAATGTGGAACAAAGGCAATAACTTTAGTATAACCCACATTGTCCTAAAATGCTTAAGAGATTTGACCAAAGCATAGGCTTGTTTCTCCATAATGCTATAATTGAATTATGAATTCTACAGCGATTTACTCATGAAGGCTATTGGTTGTTCATGACCACCTTTGATCTTCTGCAACAAGACACCTACTATAGTATCTTCGAAAGCAGAAGAAAAGATCATAAATTCCTTTGAATTATTTGGGTTGATAAGCGCAGGAGCCTTAGCTATAGCATCTTTAATATCCTGAAATCTCTTTTTACCTTCATCTTTCCAAATAAATTTAGCATCTTTCTTTAGTAAGCACTGTATGGGCTTAACAATTTATGCATAGTTTGGAATGAATCTCCTAAGGAAATTGATGAACCACACTTGTTGGTTCGAAACGCGTCGACAAAAGAATATCTATGTGATTACGCCGAAAAATCTCTAAACAATATTTAACGATCTCAACTAAAGCTAATCAATCATTTTGCACTTGCATTTTGAGTAGAAGTGCATTAATTAACTTAATTCTAAGCATAAGTTTGGTTGAAAGACGATAGGACCACCTCTCTCACCTAGCTTGTGAAGTTTAGTACTCAATTGTGGTTAACCGTGACCTTGCAGTCGTCAGAGCCACAGTCTTTGCAGCATCGGAGGCATTCGGGTGGTTAGAACTCCAGGGGAGGTATCGTTAATCAAACCATAGCTTGCTTCCCTTGGGTTTCTCTTCACAATCTACACTTGAGACTAACCTCAAAACAACTGAGAAAAAGGATTCACTTAGACAGGCATCTAATCTAAAATTAAACAAGAGTTTGCATTTCACTTAGTTCTAAGTATCGCATCTCATATAGGATAGTGTGCATCTTAAGCAGCAATTGTTCATCCGGTAACTTGGTAACTAATTTATATTTTGCAAGTGATTTGACTCCATAAGGCACTGGTATCTCCAATAATCTAATTAAATCGTGTTAATAATTAAACTTGTTAATCATCATTAACCAAGTTGCTAAGCTATTCAATTGTGTATCCTGAACTTGTCATTTCCCAACAGGTCTTTCATTCTCACATTTCATAGGGACTACCCCCCATAACCTGTCTTAGGGAGACAACTAGAACGGAGAGGGCAGGGATTAAAGTGACAGCCCCCACCCATTCAATTGTGTATCCCGAACTTGTCGGTTCCCAACAAGCCTTTCATTCTCACATTTCATAGGGACTACCCCCCATAACCTGTCTTAAGGAGACAACTAGAACGGAGAGGGTAGGGATTAGAGTGACGTCCCCCATCCTGAGTCGTTGTCACATTCACCTGTACAATTTGGGCAACAACAATACCAAAACTGTGAGCATGGGCACTCATGTACAACTCTACATATTTAAACCTATAGATATGAACAAGGAGATTACAATTGGTTCTCTGCGTTATCACAACAGATTTTGAGCGGAAAATTGATAAACATAGACATGTTTATTTAGATGGCGTTGCAGGTAATCAGATCTTGAACCAAATCCAAAAAGGATAAGCACTTCCCAATGTTTTCATCCATTCATGATATGGTGCTTGAGGTATAATCAACCATACTATAGCTCTCAAATCATTTGGCCAGGTCACTAACAAGTACAGGTCATTTCAGTTATCTCGTGCTTATAGATTCATTGGACTATTATACTAATAGCTTGTATATGTCTCATGCTTTCTTTCACAAACTAATAATTAGCACATGATTGGGTACTTTTGGCATCAAATAACAAGGTGTGAGCATGGGAACTCAGGTACAGCAATTCATATTTAAACCTACAAAAGATGAACAGGAAAATTACCATTGGTTCTATGCACTATCAAAGCAGATTTAGAGGGCTGCAAATTGATAAACATAGGCCTGTTTATTTTTGGCATTGGTGGTTAGCTTTGGTCATGGCTTTCCACATCAAGAAGACCAAGCCTTGGAGCCAATAGGCAGATCCTTCATTGTCACGGTTATGATTAGTAGCAAAAAAGGTAATGCACTCAGAATTGCATCTGAAATGCAGAATAAGATTTATTTATACAAATATCTTTGGTGGTGAAATGAGTATAAGTCCCTTGTTTACTCTCTCACCTTACAGTTTCTCCCACTTTGCTAGCAGAGTAAGAATTCATACATGCATCCAGCCCTGAGCCTTAAAAAATATAGGTTTCTGAATTGATGAGTGAAATTTCTAGAGTGACCCAAACATAAAATAACCAACTTGGGATCTGAAATGCCATCTCCTTTCTTTCGTGTCAGAACTTTGACCATTATTCAGTCCATCATTTCTAAAGCATCATCATATAGTATTCCACTAGAATAAAGAGGCCACTCATCTTTTGAAGAACCAAGATCATCGATATAAGTGTAAAGCACAAAACATGCAATTACAGCTTTTCTAACTGTATTGAACAATATTAAGACTCTCAATGAGCATTTTGAAAATTGTCTCAAAAGGGTCTTCAGACATTTTATTAAATCAAACCTATCTATTAGCATCATTCACTTTAATCTACTTTATTCTACCAGTATTCTCCTTAATGAGGCCATTGTGCAGGAGAAGAATAGTTTAATTTTCAAATTTAAAACACAATTATATAGCCTTTGTCCTGACTAGTGCATTTAAACTCCTAGCATACCTTCTTAATAATTACTGGAGGCGCATTCTTTGAATTTGTCAACAAAGAAACTGATTAATTTATAATATGTATAACAAAGTTTAATGTTCAACTTGTCTAATTTTTACATTTGGCATTAGGTATATCTGAATAAATCGTAGTGCTTCTTTGGAGGATTATCATTTAAAGGCTCAAGAAGCTATGGGTTGCATATAAGAAAAGGTTGCCTCTCAAAACTATGAAGTTACAGAATGTAATCAAACCATTGAGAAACTCCAGGTACATTATTTTCTAACAAACTTTCCCATTAATTTAAGATTTTCACTTGGATAACTATATGTTTGAGCTGGGTTCAACTTTACCTTCGTTATCAGTCAAAACTTTGTATTTTCTATAAAAGGTTGAGCTGTTTTTGTACAAAATGAAAATATAATTGAAAGGTCAAGTTGAATCTCAAAATGAAACTTTACTTCTGGAACGATAAGTTTCTAACAGGAAGCCCTTGAAAATAAACTGTTTAGACAAGAAAGTGCGGCACTTCAGGCTAAGAAACAGTCTTTGCAAAAAAAGGGTGAAGATATTTTCTTTGTGTTAATTTCTAGGATTGGTTTTAGGAGCATGAAACCCAAACTAAGTGACATGAATTTAGTGGAATAGGTAGAAAGACTTGAAAACTAAATGTGCAATCTGATTATCTCTATATCTCCAATTGTCAGATATCCACGTAAGGACCTATAGCCTAACTGAACATTACTAATTATTAATAAAAGCATATTAGATTCTCTGTGGGATGCAATGGGATTAGCGTATTAACAAGATCACTTCTTGAAGGGATGTTTTCATATCAATAAGTTATCTCAGAAGGTGGTTATATGAGCAATTAACAGATATATAACTAGTGAATTGCAAGTTTCCTTAGACCTAGAAAATCATAACTAGCTACTAGATCCTTAAGTGATAATATATGACTGGCAATGCTGGAAAGTCTTCTTCCCTAAACATCAGATCCAAGTTGTTTAATGGCTGCAAACTCCTGAACCCTTCCTAATATAACAACTCTGCCAGCTTGCCCATTGACATCCTTTTTTAATCTTAAAAATGTATTTCATGACTGAATTTCTTCTTATCTAAAGATGTTTGAGACGTCTTTTGTTTTTCAAATCGTTTTTTATTTCTAAGAGGGAATGCTCATGTCTTCTCTAGAGTTCCATTAGTTCCTTCTAATGTTTGACCGCTAATAATCGTGGCTCTTTATCAGTGGAATCTTCATCTTCACTAGATAAAACATTTACTGATGATAGTCATCTGAGCATGAAACATAGGTTTCTGGATAAACCTAAGACAGTGACAATTATTAATAGGGTTAAACCCTTCAGATATTCCATGGCTCCAACATTCTTCAAATTTATCTACATATCCTATCTTTTCTAGAGGATTTGCAGGTTTTCATGGAAATACATCCTCTGTGTTATGAGTGCTTCAGGATATTAGACATGATCAAGAAGATTCAAAATTGTTATCCCTTGACCCATGTGACATTAAAGATCCGGGTGAAACCAGATCCTCTCCATTGACTTAATCATGATGAAGAACATCTAATGATTTGATTGAAATTGTACGAGATTTCTCTTCCACATATGAAAAAAAATCTGTTTGTGTCAACTTCCAATGTCACTCCTTCAAAGCAATCATGCATGGCTACACATTCAACTCAAGTAAAAGGCATTATTTCTGATTTGTTGTCAACATAGTAATGAGACCTTGGGTATTCCATCAAAGAACCCTAAGAAGAGATACTAAAGAGGTAATCGCTATAATTCCACCAGCAAGTTTCACTTGTTTTGTAGGTGGAATTGTTATGCCCATAGAAAGAGTGGTCAGCATCTATTGCTACCCTTGCTCTCCAATCAAGTACCAAATCAAGGATTTCTTTATCAATGTAATTTGTAATCTTTGTAACGTCTTAATCAACAAGGTCAAGTTCAGCAACAATTTTGCAAGCAAAACTCATGGTTGTATCCCCTTCCACATCAAAAAAGAAATAGATATATATGCAGATGCATCTTGCAAGATGTATTGAATATTGTAACATTAACATGGGTGAAAAAATAGACTAAGGACTAGTTGATAGAAGTAGAAAAGATAAATAGTCCTAAAATGTATTGTGCTAGACGGGTTAGGATTTAGGATCTGCTGGCAGGTTCATGGTTTACTAGTGCAATATAAAATTCATTACCTTCTGTGTCCATAATTCAAAACGTTGTGTGTTATGCTCTCCCTTCTTGCCTTTGATAGTGAAATTTATGTTGTGAGACATATTGTCCCATCTAAAGCATGAGAGCACATGTACAACATTTTGGTGTTTCTAATTTTCATAGGGGGCAGAAATCCCATTCTTGTTATACACTTGCACAAAACATTAGATTTGGCGTGCTTTATGATGAACATTTTGAAAAGCTTCAATGTTAGGCTCTTTTAATAATGGGCCAAGCTCGCCAACATCACCTCTGTAGAAATCTAATACAGAAAAGGTATATTCTAACCCATGCTCATTATGGGTCTATTAAGAGCTCCATTACAAGAAGCCTTCTAGAAATAGTGGCCAAGCATTTCTGAATAAATTTTCTCACTTCAGAATCCTTCTCTTTGTATAGAGCTGCTAGTTTTTATTCCTTAGTATCAATTCAAGAACTACAATTTAATCCCAAAATTCTTGTATAAACAATAGCTAAACAAGGTAGTTTCTAAGCTGAAATTACAAATGATGAAAACTTCTCGATTTCTCATTTGATAGAAAACTGGGAAATATTATTAATCAAAATATTATCATCTTACACATTATGCTCTAAAATGTTGGACATAGAAAAGGTGACAATGAAGAAGCTCAATTCAGGGCTACAATAGAGTAACTGAAGAAATGGATTAAACATGTTACATGATGGCATTATAAGTCCTACGTTAAGGAGAATTACCTCACATTTAATTCAGCTATCAAAATGTCTCCAAAACCATCTTGAATTCAATCCAACCAGAAAGCTGAAGCACTGCAAATATCATTGTTGGATGAAACAATCATTCTACTACAGAAATTTTGATTGTTGTCAATATAATAGAAGATAGATATCACAATTGGTTACAGTAAGTCCACAATATGACATCCTCCTTATGTAAAAAGGAGAAGTTTTGATGGAGTAATCCAAAATAAGGAAATGAACTAGCGAAGCTTACGATTAAGTAATCAATAACAACCCTAAAACCTATGTAAGAATGGGGTAGAGATAAACTTTTCTATTTGAAACGAACGAAGTGATTAATAGGACCAACGAGATTAGTGGATGTACTAGTATCAGATACTACTTTGTCAATTTCAGTGTTCAAATTGGCCAATAAGTGGTGTCCACAAGATTAAAAACTAGGTCTCCTCAGGGAAAGCACCCCAGCTTACTATTCAAACAGCGGGCCATGGACGATAGAGAATAATTTTATTATGATGACGAGAAGAAACAAAACTAAAGTAGAATTAACTTATAAAATAGTTTCTAAAACAAAACTTGTCATACTTTGATCAAGTTGACGCAACAAATATATTCAGGGAATAATTCCACTGTCACTAACATCTAGATTGACATTCATTACAAGGGAGAGAATTTGGTGAGTGAGCTTATATGAAATCATTTGTTGGTCTACAACCTGACTTATGGACGATGGAGGTATCTACTTAGCCACAAGAGTTAGGATAGACACATCAATCTCATGGGAAAGTTATAAATGTAAGGATAAAAATTCCAATAAGAACAACATGCTACTAAACATTAATTTCAAGTATTTTCAATCGCTAATCACCAGAAACAAACATATTGAAAACTTGTAAGGATCATAAAAAAAGGAAGATACAAACAAAAAATCCAATTACATTGATGGATGCTTCATGCTTCATAAGGTACTTCCTCTGCCATTTTTGCAATCGACTGGGTGATGTTGAGAAAGGAGCCATGACCAATCTTATGGAGCTCATTGTTTACAATCTTCTCCAAGTGCCTGTAGGGGCAGCACACCACGTGACTGCCCTTCGGAGGCACAGATATGAGAAGAATAGCAGACATGCCAGAATTGAGAGATTGTAAAGTTGCATCTGCCCACTAAAATTCTGTTATCACCATCATGAATAGAGGCATCGATAGATGAATGGTTTTGCAGCTCACATTCTTTAATAAGGGACTCCATAGCAAGAAATCCAGAAAACCCAATTTCAATCATTGTGAAATACATCAATCCCATAAGTCACAATCATTTTCCAAACCACATGAGAGGAACCCAATTGTAGAACTTAAGCTTAAGTCTAAGCAAATCATGAGATGAATTTTATACACCACAACAGTGCAGAGCCACTTTTACTGATGATTGGCTATTAATCAAATGATGTGTTCAAAAAACGAAGGTCAAAAGTAAATAGGTGGCTAAAGAGCATGGACCTATGTTAATAGTTGTAATTGTAAATTATGATGCAACTTCATCGACTGGCTGCAAATAGAAAACCTAAAGAGATAGGGGGATATGATTCCAAGTAAGAGAGATAAGAGATCCTTTGGGTTAGTTTCCCTTTGGATAAGATGGTCAGAATTTCTCTCCTTGCATTTTTAGGGCAAGTATTTGATAGGGCTGGGTTCTTCGCCGAGGAAATAAGTGGTTGCTGGTCATTTAGGGCTCACCAAAGCTTTACGCCTGAAAGAGAAGGAGACAGACTTTCAATGACAGATTGCTGGAATGACTAGCTAGCACAGGCATATAATTAAATGGCCCATAACTTATTAAAGAGTTCATGAAGGATAATAGCTATCAAAACACTTATTTGTCAGTGATTCTCAGAATTTGCAATGCCATGGCAGAGTGAAAACGGATTGGTTTTATCAGTTAAATTGGGTATACAAAGAATATCTTCAGATTTAATAATTTGACTATCCATACATTTTTATTGAAAAAAACTGAAAACCCTATTCACAAATAACCCACTTATTTGCCATTTAATTTAATTTACGTGATGTTGAGCATTTGTAATGCCAAGTCAGAGTGTAGGTTGCAAATACACAGAATAAGTTTTGACAAGAAGAAAACTCTATTTTTATTCTTTAAATTGTGTATACCAAAAATATTTTCATATTATTAAATCTAAATGATCTATACATTTATTTTTAAAATAATAAATTTAAAAGCCATAGTAAAAATTAAACCAGACTATAAACATAATTCCTCTGCTCGATATAAATACCCAGCACTCAGAATTAGAGGAAAACCCTGATTCGAAGAATTCGAAGTAAAAGCGCAGCTCCACTGCGAATATTATTCTTGAATTATCCTATAAATCACATGGTTATGTATATAATATACATCAAACAAATTAATACAAATTGAGTGGCAATTTTCCAAGCCAGAACAGTCATTTATTGGAACAACTTTTACTATAAACCAGAGGGGGCATAAATGCATATAACTACTATTAAAAGTCACTATGCTCATTTGACGTACTGGAAAAGCAACATATTGCTGACTCCAAGTTCTATAAGCTCTCCCCTTTCTAATATCAAGAATCAAGCTCTTACGTAGTTCCAGGAGGTTCATTCCCTGCTGCTGGCTTGCGGTTGAGATAACGAATGATTGCATCTTCAACCCATGGTTGATTGTAGAAGTCAGACCTACCCTCCTTCTCAGCATTCCGGCTTGCTTCCCCGGCAACAAGCTTTAAATCCCTGCTCTGTGAGGCTATCAAAGCATTTATAAACTCCACAGGAGATTGACTAAAGCCCAGATAAAATGCTCTTCTGCGACGATGCTCATGAATCTTTTTAATTGCTCCACAAATTGCTTCATCGCAGGCATCAATGTCCTTGTGCTTCTCAATATTAGCCAAAAACGCACTCATTTCCTTCTGCAATGGGAAAGGAACATCGACTAAAACATCATAGCAAGCATGGCCAACAGGACTATTTCCTGACAATCTTATCTTGTGCTCTAAGTGGATGGGCTGCGGAGGATAGAGAAGCTGAGAAAGCCTCTGGGATATAAAAGAAAAGTTAATCTTCTCGCCCCCGAAAATCCTCTGCAATGGTGGGTCACAGTTAATGACCGATGGATCAGAAGGATGTTGAAGCTTCTTAGCTTTCACATACTGCCAAAGTGCAGCAATGATTCTCGGTCTTGTATCCACCTCAATGCCGAGAAGTTCAGTCAAGGAAGGCGAGAGCTTGAATTTCTCCGGAACATAATTCATTTCCAATCGAATAGATGCAGTGGATTCTTTGCTACCCTTCCGCTTTATCTCAAACCCTTCCACAGGAGTCGGTGATCTAACATTATCCCAAATAATGACAGGGTTATCAGGATACAGACTAGGATCCAAATTGACTGTGATCCTCTTAAAGAAAGACGAAAACTTGGGAAACGATGAACTCTGTTGCTTTGGAATAGTGCCGGCGGAAGCAGAAGCATCCGTCTCTATGCAATCCTCTAGAATCCTTCCGAGAATTCTCAGGGTCCACGACGGTTGCTCCAACATATGTTGTTTATCATCGGTACCACGGGCGTGGTGGTTTTGATTTGCAAAGGTGTTGAAAACATAGATTCGCAGCGTGCGCTGAAGGGAGGGAGGATTTTTCAGGGCTTCCTGGATATCAGTCTTCTTTCTGGCCAGGGCCGCGTCCACCCTAGCCTCAAATTCAAGCTGCTGGGTATACAAAGCGGACTCCGGTAGTAGCGCAGCGACTCGGTCGGGAACCTGCTTCTCGGGAGGCTTGCGCTTCTTCCTCCGAGAGGCCGGGGCTAACTCTGTGGGTTTGAATGGGGACGATTGAGGATTTCCAGTTAGAGATGTGGCTCCCATGGGGCGGACAGGAGGCTTCTGCTGACCACGCTTAGGGTTTGCAGAATTAGGGTTTAACGGGGTGGAAACGCCAGGTTGTGGTGGCGTAGCAGCCAACTGGGATTGGGTCTGTGACTGTAACTGTGGCTGGACCTGGAAGTGTGAGGATGCAGGAGTCGAATGCGTAATTGTTGAGCGGAGGTTTGTCACGTGTGCGTTGGTGTTAGGACCAGGGTTCGAAACCCCCGCCGTATTTGTTGCAATGGAAGAGGGATTCGGCCCAGTGGGTAATCCAACACCACCTCCTCCTATGCGCCCGGCCAGGTTGCTATTATTGTTATTATCAGTAGCCATGGCAGAACCCTAAACCCTACACCATCAACGAACTCGAACGGAAAAACAATTGAGATTTGAACCCTCACCTGTGCGTCTTCTTCACCATAGTTTGTTTCATTTCTGCAGGTTGGTCGATTTCCTAGGACTCGATGACAAACACCCTGCCCTGTTTTATTACATGTCGGCCAAAGAGCTAAGTACCTGGCCGTTTCATGTCAACTGAAACCCTTGTTTTTTATACCGCCGTGACTGCAGGATGACCGGAAGGGTGCCAAAATCATCCTATAAATCTCAAGTTCATGAGATAAATTATTCATGAAAAACCCTGATAGAATAAAATTAGGCGAAATAGCTCAAACTAATCCTCTTATATATGAAATCTGGCCGAAATGCTTCTAGAAAAATCGTCATTCAAAGAGGTGAGGCGAATTGCAGACTCGATGCAGGGCGAAACCTATTCTCACTTTGCAGGGCGAAACATATTTTAATGGATTTCTTTGTATTTTTGAATGGGATAATTAATTGACGTATAAACAACTGATTTAATTTTGGGACTAAACATTAAAAAAATCATTACGATAAAAAAAATTGGCCTCATCAGCATTGAATTTGTTAACGGCTAAATTTCTGTCAATAATTTTATTAATAAAATCTAATATGGCAAAATGAAAGGACCCCATCAAATAAAAGAAATAATTTTATCAATAAAATCTGAAATAACAAAATGGAGTTTCTCCACTTAATTTATTAAAAAAAATATTAATAAGAAGAATGATCTTATCAATAAAATATAACACTACAAAATGGGAGCCTCATTTAATTGAGCAGGTCCATAATAATAATATGAAAATAATTTATATAATCAAATAAAGTAAATATGTCTATTAGAATTCATTTTAGTTTAGTTTAGTGGTGGAGCATAGTGTTTGAAGAGGCGGGCTTGTGAAGTCGTCGTTGACAAACAAATTTGTTATCGCTTTATACGCTGCATCTGTTAAATGAATCCCATCCCAATTAAAATATTTCTCAGGATGCATGCATAACCCTGTGTTTTCTCCACATGGCATCAATGGATTAAAATTATATGCTCCCCCTGTTCCACAACAAGCTTGTAGGACATCTTTGTTCAAACCTGCACCATTAAAGAAATAAAAATCAAAATTTCTCTCAATACCAAACGATCAATTGAAGATTATGCAAATGTTGATCTTCCATTTCTTACCAAAGGACTGGGGAGATTGTAAAACTTTGAGTGCTGCTCCATAGTAATCTGCAAACACAATTTTGACATCTGGGTGTAGAATTTGCAATTCTGCCACTGAAGCTCTAAGCAAATCATTACTCCTTTTGGCGAAAGCATTAAACCTTGGCATGCATCCCATTGTGTCTAGTTCTTCTCCAGTTGCATAAAACGTTAAATATGATGGCGAACAACCAATTGGTAAGTTGTTTTGGACTAAAATTTTCTTTGCACTACCTAAGGTGATCAGTGCCTGCACAAAAATTAAAAGAATAAACTTAACATCAATTTAGTAGATATTCCATTTAATTAATTCTACTAAATTTAAATCGAAATCACTAACCTGTAATGCTGATCTAATCTTATTTACCACCAAAGGGATGAATGTGTCAACTTCCTCCATTGATCTACGAAGAAGGAAGGGATAGTTGTAATCATTTCCGCCAATCTCCCCCATCAGAAACAACGAATTTGCAAAATACTCCTCACAATCTACAAAAGAGAAAACATATAGTAATAACAAGTTTGAATCAAATCCACTAAGAGGCTAATAAGTCACATAGGAATGGAATTTAGCTATACCTCCTGCATAAGTTGCACAAAATTTAGTTTTGTATCCCAAAAACCAAAAAATTTGTGTGTCTAGTGACAAGGAAGTCCAAAGCGGCCCTATGTTCCTGGCTGTGAAGAAATCAGGGTCTAAAGCAGTGGCTCCAGCCACTGCAAAATTGATACCGCTTGTGAAGTTTGAAGTTTTACCCAGAAATGGATCCAAAAGAGGCATACCTGAAGCTTGAGCTGGAAAATAAAAGAAAAACAAAAATGAGTCCACGACCTGAAAAATAACCATTTAAAAAAAAAAAATGGAACATACATACCAATATAATCCACAACTAATCGACCATCTGAACATCGCCCGGTTGGATGGTGAAAATAAGATTCACCATAAGGTAGATTACCAATTTCTTTAAAAAGTTTTGGACCAGAGGCTAATAAATTCCCTGTATCAGCCAATGAATCTCCAAAACTGTAAATAGCATTGTAACAGCTTGGAGCTGCATGACCTCCAATAAACAAGCAAAATACCACACTAAATAATAAGGAAATCTTCATGATGAAAGATTAGCTCGCCCAAGATTACTTCGAATGAATATTATGGACCGATCTACAAGCTTATATAGCAATAGCATCTGTCTATACACAAGTTAAGCAACAGTGCATATGAATATGAAAAAAAAAATAGTGATGATAACTTTGAGTTAAGAGAGTTTGCATGCTTTTCATATATATTTTTAATATAAGAAATAGCTTTAAACATAGAGTTCATTAATAGTGAGTTTATATACTTTTAATCTATATTTTTAATTTAAATCTTTTGATTTAAATCTTTTGAAATGAGTAAAGTCATAGTTAATTAATAGTGAGTTTGTATATTTTTCATGCATGTGTTCAATCCAGATAATCATGTTTTTATAACTAGTAGATAATGAGTTTGCATGTTTTTCACACATGTTTTTACTCTACATAATGAGTTGATATACTTTTTAAACATATTTTTAATCTAAAGACTAAAGTTTTTAAACTTAGTAAACACGGAGTTTAAAATTAGTAAACACAGAGTTCATGAATAGTAAGTTTGTATAATTCTCATGCATATTTTTAATCTAAAGAATAATACTTTTGAAATTAGTAAAGATATAGTTCATTAATAGTAAGATTGTATTTTTCATACATATTTTCAATTTAAGAAATCACGTTTTTATAATTAATAAA
>APFE030699523.1:6497-21948 GCA_000404065.3 Pinus taeda | reverse complement strand
AAAATTCAGAAGGCCATTGGTCTACAAAGTTCTTGACATTTCACCAGGAAATGTCATCCCCAAGTGGAGCCATTGTTATGTTCCTATGCCAATAGGAGTCATAATTTTTGAATGACTGAGATTAAACCTATAATATGTGCATACCTTTTCTTTCTGCAAATGTTTTCCATATTCAAAAAATTAAAAAATGTAAAGAGAGTATGTCCTCAAAGAATAATCAAAGGACAAAAAGAATGAAAAGGTCAAAAAAGATGAAAAATATGAACCCCAAGAAATGAAAAAGACCATGAAAGTGAGCAAGCCAAAATGCCACTACTATTTTGCATAATAAATGATTGTGTGAAGTTTGTAACATTTGACACAATCCATGATAGTCAAAATGTTTAAAACTTGGCTATTTCATGTTTCAATTTCATGTCTATAGATAGAGAATAAATATCTGACCAAACTGTTTAATCTTGGCAGATAATTAGATAGGTAGACTAAATAAAAGGAGCTCAGTTGTTTAATCTGAGTCCTTAGATGTAATAAGGTTAGATTTAGTTAGTTTACTATTGTAAAGGAAAAGAAAATATTTGATAAGGGTTTGTTAGCTCAAATGCACCTTAATAAAGAGAAGTAAAAAATGGTACGATGAGTAGGTGGGTAAGTAGTAGAAAGGTTGCAGAAGTATGGTGATTGATTAGATAGGAACATGTTTATTATCTTTTCTATCATGAAATTTTTATAGATAAGTAGACAATCAAGCATGAGATTGAATATCAAAGGCAATTAATTAACCTCCCTCATTCATTTCACCTTTCACTCAACTAATTTCCCATAATAAAGATAAAAGTACTTAAAAAACCCTAAGTCAAAGAGGCTCAAAGCATTTCTTTGACTTTTGTAGGGCCTGGACTCTCAGCTCAATGACTTATAGGCAATAAGTACCAAAACCCCCTCATAAACATTCATTCCCCCTTTAGTTCATTCATTTTTCCTAGTAATACTCTTTTCCTAAGGTTAAATTACTTTTACCTAGGAAAGGTGTTCATTCCCCCACATAAATCATTTTCATATCATGAAACCCACAAAAACATTGTATTATAAGTTTTGTAATCATCAGAAAAGCAATAAAACATGAAATATAAAATACTTAGGGTATTGTGCCCCTTCCGCTTATTCGAATAATTACTAATTTATTTCTTAAATCCCTAATAAAAACCGGTTTCCCCTATATATATTAAATCCCACAATATTAATTAATCCCACCCTAGTTTAATTATATAAACTAAGGTTTTCTACCCCGGACCCACTAATTAATCGATCCTCGATTAAGTTAGTTAAAAAACCCAATTAAATCCCACTCCATACCTTAATCCCTGCCTTCATCTCACATTAAACCAAAACTGCCGAACTTAAACGCTCGTCGGGCACCCCCATTACCTTCCATGCAACTCCATCGCCTGACCACCAAATGATCTCTCCCCTCCCCATCTGATGGCCCATGTTGATTTCTGAAGGGCCCAAAATCCTAACCTTACCCGCCCGAAAAGGGTTGTTTCCCGCTGGGCCCCCGTGGCGATGTGGCACTCAATGTATGGAAATGGGTGACCTCCCTCCAATATTGCCAAGCGCCCAAAACCTATGCGAAGAAAACCACTTATCGCCATCCTGCTACACCCCAAAACAACCACTATTCAACCCAGCTACATGACAAATGACCGTTGTACACGAGTAGCCACCAAATTGAATTTCACGCATAAAGCCAAAAAAGCCCCAAATTATTGTTTTTATCATTTTTTTGACTGTAAACTTCCATGCATGCAGCTGCGAATGTCCAAGCTATCAACCCATGTACACTTGCACCCTAAAGATGCTACAAAGCTCCCAGATCACCTTCCAGCCCACTCATAGCCTTTTCAACCATTCACAATTTCCAGCTACCTAGTTTAGAGCCAATTTTCTTCAAATTCTAGGTATTTAAACCATAATTCACTGAAATGTTTTTCGATTTCAGAGACAATTGTTGAGTGTTCTTAATTGAAATTAAAGAGAAATTCTTGTAACTTAAAACAACTTGGAATTGAACCACCTTTTCCCTTAAATACTGACAATTTACCTCCCCCATTCTCAAATCCACAAGAACTGAGAATGGTTGCCCTAATTTCCATGGATGTTAGACTAATTTCCACTCCTCACCTGGACCTGGACCACCTTCCCCTTGCTGACAAAGATTTCCAAATCAAAGAAACCTCTATCCTTGAAACCCTCTTAAACTATATTGTCGATATAGAGATCAACACTTGAACCATGCGGATAAAATTGGTCTTTGGGAGTCCAATTTACCCAATTACTAATTCCCTGAAGTTCATAGTTTCCCAAAAGTTGTCCATTATTGCCATGCAAACTGTATCCCCAGCCAAAGAGTAGTGATGTCCCTAAACCAGACTGTACTTTTCACCATCACTATTGAATCAATAAATGAAATTTTGCAACTCCAACTAGTACAAAATCTAACCCCTTTTTCAATTGGAGACCTATTAGACCGATTCCCCTAGCTTACCACTACAAAACTTGCTGAGATGTTCCAAACCTACACCAGGGAGGAAAAGCATATCCCAAAATATCCTCCTCCATATGTGGCCACCATATTTTCCCCATTTGGTCAGGAGATTGTTGCAATGATTTCTAGTGTCTTTGGTTACACCACTAGTGAGTATATAGATGAAATCATACTGGATTTCATTTCCATCTTTACTCCAAGACAACCTCCTGTTGTCATTTATGATTATGCCAAGTTTATAGTTGACAGGATGCATGACCAATTTCTAAGGATGAGTAATGAGAGAGTCTTTAAGTATTCCTCTATCTTGTATCACCTCTTTTTATATTACCAAGCCGACAAGTTCCCCTTTACTCTCCAAAAGCTTGATACAAAGGGTCACCCTAGGTCAATGATTTTCTGGAGTCCATTATTCCATAAATGTGATTCTCCATATCCATATATAGACTTAATAGACCTATTTGTACATCCCATTGTGACAATTCTACTAGGAAGCACTCCTCAAAGAATTAGTTCAGATATAAGGTGGATCCTACAACTCTCAAAACAACACAAAGTGGGGGATTGGTACTTGTACCAAAACCACTGAAATTAGGATTTATGGCTATGAGATGGCCCCATATAAGCTACCCAGATACCTTCCAATGAGGTTATTTTCTCTGGAGTACTACATGCAGATCATAAATTCAAATGAGGTACATTTTGTCAAAGCCAAAAAGAAGGCCCAGCTCAGAATAAAAGATCAACTAGGCCCCTTTGTGTGTAATAGCCGAGACGCTGGAAAGGAAGCGGAGCAAATCCTTCAGAGACTAAATCTAAAACAAAGATTCATATGGAGATATGATCCCTTGGACTTCATCTGCAACAAAAGATAGAAAAACAAGATGGCTCCTTATATCCATCACATAACCCTGAAATAGAGATATATGCCAACCAATTGGAGTGGGTGGAAAACACTTTAGAGGATAGGGATAGTACAGAAGTTGTTGTGGAAAATACACTGATTGATCTAGAGAAACAACTTGATGAAGGTTCTTTCCTACAGGTACCAAGTGAATCACAAGGACAAGGAGAATCACAGGCACAAAGTGAATCACATGTAAAGAAGAATCCTAGGTGCAAGAAGAGTTAGAACAACCAAACCTATTAGAGGAGCTAACTCAAACAGGTGTACCAGAGCCCATCATGAGTACTCACTCGGCCTTGCAAACTCCTCTAAATGAGGAGAAAAACCTCAAAAGAAATAGGGAAGAAGCCAATACATTAGGAAAAGCCACATCATAGGCCTATGTAGAGACCAACTTGCTTAAAAGACAAAGGATAAATCCTATCTCTAAACGGGAATTCAGAGAAGAAACAGTTGGGGCCACTAGCACAGAAAGAGAAGGAAACAAGAATGCCACTCCCTCTAGAGGCACACTAGAACCTTCCACATCACACACGCAGATGTTGGAAAGGTAGGAAAGTGTTGAAGTATCCTCACTCAGGATGCTAGCTAACAAAGACCAAGACATCAGAGAAAGATACAAAGACATAAAAGATAGAAATGAGAGGCTAAAAGCCCAAACTTATGCACAGTACTTGAATATGGCCCCTACCAATAAAACAAGGCTGATGTCAATCTATGATGTAAAAGAGGGGAAGATGCAGATGAAATTCATGAAGCCCAATACTCAGCAATCAAGAATAGTAGAAGACTTCAAAAAGATATAATTCGAAGTACTAGCAAAGGAAAGTTATCTTATTGACTAGATTGAGCTACACAAGAAGACAGGGGAGATGATTTACTCCACCTTGATAGGGAAAGCCATCACAACCCACAAATTGCAAAACTCCCTGAATAATATATTAACATAGTTCAATTTGGAAAAGGCCTCTTCACAGGCCAAAGACACCAGAATCAAGTCCTTAGAGGAATTAGTCATTGAGTTGGGACACGATCCCAAAGATGTAAAGGCCGCTAAAAAATTAATAAAGAAGAATAATGATGATATAGCTGCTCTGAAGAAACAGCTCAAGATCCCCTAGTTGCATCACCCACAAATAGCAGAAGTCTTGAAGGCACAAAAAGGACATGAAAAGCTCATGGACTTGGTCCTAAAGCTAAATGACCAATTAAAAGAGATAGAGGAGTTGGAAATTTTGATTCAATCCAAACAAAGTGACCTGGCAACAACTTCCACAACTGCCATTCCCACAGTAACAACTGTAGTTCCTTCTACATTGATGGCATCATTGGCGCCTACAGCTCCACCTGCCACAACACTGCCAATCACAACTGAGTCTATAGCAACAAGCGCATCAATAGAGAAAACAATAGAGCTAGTAAAAGCCATGGAGGATATTTCAATCCAGGAAACAGAGTTCAAAAGGTAAAGAAGAAAGTGGAAAGCTTAGAAACTAACTGTAAGCTTTCCCAAATTCAACAAATAGAAGAAACACAGAAAGCTCTAAGGATGGGTGAGAAAATTAAGGTCCTAGAGAAAGATTTGACATTACAGAAACCACTAGGATAGACCAAAGAAATTCTCTGGGCCAATATCATTGACTCTGACAATGATATTTGGCCATCAATTCAAGTTATATTTGAGCAAACAAAACTAGTGAAGGTAGCCACTAGAGTTATCCAAAAAGTAAAGAATTAATTGCGGGACATGCCTGAGGATGCCAATCGACTCATCCACTTCCTAAACAACAAGAACACACATGAGCTAAATGAGCTTGGTATAGAGGATAGGATTAAATCCATCTTGGAAGTCAAAAAGGTTCTTTCAGAAGGAAACCTCATGGTCAACTTAGAAGAAAAATGCCATAACATGCAGGTGGCCATTGACAGGTTTATGGAAAAATTTCAAATTTTGAGGGACAAAGGCCTTCCTAGTCCTATGGTCATCCATGATAAACTCATGACCCAATTGGACTACACTGATAGACTTAGGAAATTGGCTAAGGAACAAGCCAATACTTCAGGTATCAAAGCCTTGCCTACAACGAAAGTACTATATGACACTTTTGAAAACTTATTCATTTGAGAGCATGAGGTGAAACATTTGTTTGTCACTAAGCCCACTTTTCATAAGTACAGAGAAGAAGATGAAATCTACAGAAGAATGTTAAAAGAAAAGTTACCTGAGGATGAATGGTGCGAAAAAATGAAAAATATGCTATAAGTTACCATAGTAAATCTGAAGGCAGCTAGGTAAAATAGGTAAAAGATAGGTCAGCAGGGTCAAAGAGTAGCAGGTTAAAGAGTATCAGTAAAAGATTAAAAGAAGAAGAAGATTCCAGTGTAGAAATGCTACAAATATCAGCCAACTTAAAGAGCTACAACTCAATTGCATCAGTGAGCACAACCATAATAAAAGGGAAAACATGATACAATTTTCCATTTGTCTCTATCTTCATGCTTTAAGATATTTTTATTCCCTAAATTATATATTACATTGTTATGATATATTTTGTAAATATTTTTTGCATAAATACTTCACGTTTCGAAGTATTTAGGGTGGATTCAAAGACATTTCTGTAGACTTTACTCTTAAATAAAAGTCCTATTGTATTAAAAATCTGGATTGGCTTGCTGGATCATGGTTAGAATCATTCCATCCATCAGCCCTTGAAAATTCACCTTTTGCTTTGCTAGCTTGCCTAGTGAACATTCCCTTTAATGATTTGATCTAGTTATGCTATCCTTTTATTGACTCCATAGCCCAATGGCTTGATGAAACTAGCTCTATCCATTTGTTCCTAGAATTTGACCACCCAACCAAAATCAAAACCTTATGAGCACTAAAAGCTAGCCTAAAATCCTCACCCAAGCAATGTTAAATTATAAAGAGAGAGCCCTCTCTGGACTTAGGTTGGCTAGAACCTGAGTTTGAAGATTGGTTTGTGGTTACCTCGGATTATTCCTTCTTTTGATAACTTCTAGGGAAAACTTCTGAGTGATAACATAAATCACAGAAACGAGAACCCGATAGCTATGAAATCAATAAATTTCAGAGCATCTCATCAAGTGGAAGAAATTACCCACTAAAGATTCCATATGGGAGGATGATAATTTTATACAGAATAATCCAAAACTACTCAAGCATTGAGGACAACACTTTTTTGGAGGAAAGGGTCATGTTAGGTCCCTATAGTACTAGTGTATATATTAGAAAATTATATATTCCGGAGAAATGGAACACATAATATATTGCAGAAATATAAACACAGAAAATGCATGAAACAAGAGAGATAGAGATATATGTGGTTCACCCAGTTTGGGTTATGTCCAACCTGAACAGCCAGTCCTTCCTTTCTATTATCCGACAAAATGAATAGAAACAACCTACAACAGATCTGCTATAATATCCTCTGTTTTCTCTCACAGTCTCACCTCTCTGCTTCTCGCTCAGAGAATACACATCTATTACACAACCTCAATACAATTCCCTCATATGAAGAGAGGGGTTTCCTTCTAGGGAAAAAAAAAACCCTAAACTAAACATAAGTTCTACTGTCAGATCATCCGCCTAATGAATGGCCCAGATTGACTAGAAATTACTATACTTTTACAAGGAAATTTTACATCTGTTTTTAACTTTGGGGGTGCTGCCCCCGAAACCCTCGCCATGGGACCTCTGGCCCCCAGACCCCCTAGCCAGGGGGGATCAGCCCCCCTGAACCCCAGCGCGGGGGACAAGTCCCCCCCGCACCCCCCATGTGGAGGGATGTACAAACTTCCTGGGGTATACATCCGGCTGAAACAAATAACTCTAAACAATCATGCTACACATCCAACAATCTCCCACCTGGAGAATGATTGTAGCAACTCCATCGCTGCTTCATTTGCTGGACAATGACTCCTCTTTGGACCTGGTTGTTTCTCATCTTCATCGTCATCCTTGAAGACCAATTGAAACTGAGCATATTCTAGTTTCTCCCTAGTTACAACTTTTGTTAGCATATCTGTGGGATTCTGGCTAGTGTGTATCTTTTCTACCTTCAAATCTCCCTCTTCCAACACTGGTCGTATGAAATGGTACTTGATATGTATGTGTTTAGTCCTGGAGTGAAATGCTGAGTTCTTTGCAAGATGAATGGCACTTTGGCTATCACTGTATAACGTGCCCATATCATGCTCCTTACCCAATTCACCCATAAACCTTTGTAACCAAATTATTTCTTTACTAGCCTCTGTAGCAGCAACATACTTTGCTTCTGTTGTTGAAAGTGCAACAACACTTTGGATTTTTGAAACCCAATTGATAGTTGTTCCACCAACAGTAAATACATATCCTATAGTGCCCCTCCTATTATCTCTGTCACCTGCCATATCTGCATCAACATATCCATGTAGAGAAATGTTTGAACCACCAAAGCATAATGCTTGATTTGTGGTGCCTTTCAAATATCTGAGAATCCATTTCATTGCCATCTAATGTTCCTTTCTTGGATTTTTCATGTACCTGCTTACAACTCCCACTGCATGTGCAATATCAGGCCTTGTGAAGACCATTGCATACATTAAGCTTCCACCTACTGATGCATATGGAACTTTAGACATATAATCCATGTCTTCTTGGGTCTTTGGGCACATTTCCTTACTAAGTTTGAAATGTCTAGCAGAAGGTGTACTAACAGGTTTTGCATTGTGCATATTAAATCTTTTCAACACCTTTTGTATGTACTCATTTCGAGACAATGTTAATTTACGATTTTTCCTATCTCTAGTTATTCTCATACCAAGGATTTGTTTTGCAGCTCCCAAATCCTTCATTGCAAATGAATTTGCCAATTTTCTTTTGAGCACATTTATGTCCTGCATGTTAGACCTTGCAACAAGAATGTCATCTACATACAATAACAATATAATATAGCTGCCATCATTTTGCTTTTTTAGATAAACACAATGATCAAAGTGACATCTAGTATAACCTTGTTCCATCATAAACTTGTCAAATTTTAGATACCACTACCTTGGAGCCTGTTTTAAGCCATACAAGCTCTTCTTCAACCTGCACACTAGTTTCTCCTTCCTTTTCACTTCATATCCTTGTGGTTGCTGCATATATATCTCTTTGTCTAAATCCCCATGGAGAAAGGTTGTCTTTACATCTAACTACTCAAGATGCAAATCTTCAACTGCTACTAGAATTAAAATAGTTTTGATTGAAGTCATTTTAACAACAGGAGAAAAAATTTCATCAAAATCAATACCTTTCTTCTGTGCAAACCCCTTCACCACAAGTCTAGATTTGTACCTCTGTTTTCCTCCATCTTCTTCCTTCAGCATGTAAGCCCATTTATTCTTCAATGTAGTTTTTCTTATAGGCGACCTGACTAAGTGCCAAGTCTGGTTATGCATTAAGGAGTCCATCTCTTCTTCCATGGCTACCTCCCACTTCTTCCTGCTTTCAACCTGCGTTGCTTCTTCGTAACATTCGGGTTCACCAGAATCAGTCAAAAATAAATAATATAATGAAGGAGAGTGTCGTTCAGGGGGTCTACTTATCCTGGTAGATCTTCTAACACCACTTTTAGGTGTTTGGGGTGTCTGTTGCTGTTGTGGTGGTTGTTAATTATTATTATTTTCAGGCACCTTTATTTTTTCAGTGATTTTATCAAGAACTGCGTATTCCTTGTTTTATTTTTCCTGTTTCTTTTCCTACAACTGATTCTTATATAAGACCTTTTCATTGAATATTACGTCTCTGCTCCTAATTATTTTTTGATTTTCATAATCATATAAGCAATAAACAAAATAATTAACACCATATCCAATAAAGGTACGTTTCTTTGAGTTTGCCTCAAGCTTTGTTCTATTTTCTTTATCAATATGGACAAAGGCCTCACAACCAAAAGGATTTAAAAAGGAGTAGTTTACCTTTTTACCTGTCCATGCTTTCTCTGGAACACCACCATCCAAGGAACTTGAAGGCCCTTTATTTATTAGATAAATAGCAGTATCTACAACATCTGCCCAAAACTGTAAAGGCAATCCTGCATGCAATCTCATGCACCTTGCACGCTCCATGATTGTTTTGTTCATCCTTTTTAACACACCATTTTCTTGTGGTGTTCTTGGAACTGTCTTCTCTCTGCGAATTCCATGCTCTGAATAGTACCTATAAAAATCTTTGCTGCAATATTCACCACCATTGTCTGATCTAAGACACTTCAATTTCTTTCATGTCTCAATCTCAACAAAAACTTTCCATGTTTTCAAAGTATCAAATACATCAGATTTATTCTTAATACAATAAATCCAAGTTTTTTTAGTTGCATCATCAATAAAAATAACATAATAATGAGAGCCACCAAGAGATGATACCTAAGCAGGTCCTCATACATTTGTATGCACAAGCTCTATTTTTTTTTCTTCTTTTCTTTCCCAACTCTGAGAAATCTGACTCTCTTTTGTTTTCCATAAATGCAATTCTCATAGAAGTCCAAATCAACATTCTTCAAACCCGGCAACAAATTCCTTGAGTGAAGAATCTTGATCCCCTTTTCACTCATGTGTCCGAGCCAATGATGCCATAATGTTGCATCTGCTCCTTTGGAAGTTAAAGAATTAACAGAGTTAGAAATACCATTGCATAAATACAATGTACCAACCTTTTCTTCTTTTGCTATTACCAGGGCTCCTTTGGTAACCTTCCAAGCTTTATCTATGAAATTTGTCACACAACCTTCACCACCTAACTAGCCTGTTGAAATGAGATCTTTCTTTAGATCTGGAACATGCCTTACCTCCTTTAGTAGCCATTGGTTTCCATTCTGCTATTTTACAAGAACCTTACCCATTCCAACAATTTTACAGGGTTTATCATTACCCAAATGAACTTGTCCAAAATCTCCTTGAACATAGTCATGAAAGTATTTCTTATCAGGTGTGGCATGGAATGAGGCCCCTGAAATCTACCACTCGAGAATCAATAATATTTTCGAAAGAAAGAATCAAAGCATCTTGTAACACCTCGGCTATCACATTTTCTTCATGATTGTTTTCTTGTTGTGCATCTCCTTCTTTTCCCTTCTGAGATCTATAGTCTTTCTTTAGGTGTCATTTCTTTCCGCATTTCCAACACACTATCCCTGATCTGGACTTGGATCTACCTTTCCTTGATTTACTGCCATATCCTGAGCTCTTTCCTCTTTCCATTTTTCTTCCCTTAGAGTCTGCACTCAAAGCATTACCTGATGTCTCACCAGAGCTTTTTCGTCACATTTCCTTGCTAAGGATAGCATCGACAACATCATCAAACTTTAAAATAATAGATCCAGAAATAGAGTTACTAATGGCCATTACTAAACCATTCCAACTTTCTGGTAATGAGCACAAGAATAATAGAGCTCTAACTTCGTCATCAAAGTTTACTGCTACAGAACATAACTGACTTGTAACAATAATAAAATCATTTAAATGGTCTGCAACAGATCCACCTTTCAACATCTTCATATTAAATGACTGTTTCATAAGAAATACCTTGTTTTAGGTCAATGGTTTTTCATATAGTTTCTCCAACGCCTTAATCAAACCCTTTGTCATTGTTTCCTTCAAAATGTTGAAGGTGACCGATGCTGCGAGGCACAACCATATTGTTCTGAGTGCCTTTCTATCAAGAAGGTTCCATTCTTCATCTATCATACCTGTCGGCATCTTTGTTTTTCCACCCAATGGTAGGTATAAATATTTCTGATACAAATAAGTTTCCATCTGCATCTTCCACAACGAGAAGTTTTGGCCATTAAATTTATCGACCCTAAACTTACCATCTTCCGCCATTTCTCCCACTCGAATGAGGAACCCTTCCTTCCTGCAAGTTTATCAACCAAATAGACCTTCGGATCTGATACCAATTGTTAGAAAATTATATATTACAGAGCAATGGAACACATAAAATATTGTAGAAATATAAACATAGAAAACGCATAAAATAAGAGAGACACGGATATACGTGGTCCACTCAGTTTGGGCTACGTCGACCCCAAACAGCCAGTCCTTCCTTTCTATTATCCAGCAAAATGAATAGACACGACCTACAGTAAATCTGCTGTAATATCCTCTGTTTTCTCTCACATTCTCACCTCTCTGCTTCTTGCTCAGAGAATACACATCTATTACACAACCTCAATACAATGCCCTCATATGAAGACAGGGGTTGCCTTCTAGGGCAAAAGAAAAACCCTAAACTAAACATAAGTTCTACCATCAGATCATCCGCCTAATGAATGGCCTAGATTTACTAGAAATTACTATATTTTTAGAAGGCAATTTTACATTTATTTTTAGCTTCGGGGGCGCTGCCCCCAAAACCCCTGCTGGGGGACCGTTGGCCCCCGAACCCCCCTTCCAGGGGGGATCGGCCCCCCTGAACCCCCGCGGGGGGAACAAGTCCCCCCCGCACCCCCCCATGTGGAGGGGTTTACAAACTTCTTGGGGTATACATCCAGCTGAAACAAAGACCTCTGAACAAACATCCTCCACATCCAATAGTAGCCCCTTGTTGTTATTAGTGAAACCCCCTTATTTTATTGTTGTACCCATATAGCCCCAATATTGTTATTATTGTGCCCCATAGAAACCCATTATTCTTATTCTTTTTCCATTACAATATTATTATTATGTCGAATCTGATTATATTTTGACCCCTTAGACACCTATATAACGATAGGAGGTCTTGTCATTTGTATCATCCAAGAATTGTTCATTTGTGTAATGTAAAGGAGGTTTCCCACTCGAAGAGACTTATTTAGTTGTCTTTGATCAATCCCTTGTTCTATTTTGTGAGTTGGTTGCATAACAAACATGCCTTGTGTTGCATACCTATACCAATAGGTTTCATATTTCATGATTGGCAAATTCAAAATGCCAAATATGCTCTGCTTTGCTGATACAAAGATCCCATATTTCCAAGACAAGGCAAGGTGTGTACATGCCTTCATGTTTACTAAATTTTGATGGATGGTCCAACAATCTAATCTGGATCATGCCATGTTTCAATTTTCTGTTGTAGAATAGAGAAAGAAGTCTGTCCAAACTGTTTAATCTTGGCAGACCAATAGTTAGGTAGAAAAAACTAAGGCTCCCAACTGCTTAACCTGGGGCCTTGGAAGAAATAAGGGTAGTGCTAGATAGGAAATCAAAAGAAAAAGCCAGTGGAAAAGAAAAGGCACATAAAGGGTCTGCAAGTCCAAGTGCACCCTCCAAGAAGAAACAAAAAATGCTAGGCAAGTAGATGGGTAGGTAGATCGGGTCGCAGAAGTGGTGTACCTTTCAAACTGAATCTTGCTGGTCAATACAAGGAAAGCAACACAATGGAGCATGTCTAACTTCCCCTTTTCCTTGTTTTACACTCATTACTAACATCCCTTCACCAGTTGTGTTTATGAAAGAATTCAAGGTTTTATGTTGGTTCTTGTACCCTAAAGAGCCACATTTCTTGTGCAAATTTCTTTTCATTTTGATCTACTCCCTAAGCTAAGTTGGTTTCAAATAAACTTAGTGATATCACTCCTCATTCACCCTCTCCCTCCATATTAACCTTTAACTTCTATTATCTAACTCCCTATGTCACCCTTTCCCTACTATTATAACACCATGGTGTATAAACCCTAAGCATTCTATAAATATCCCCCCCTTGGCATTTTAGCCATATGATTCACTACCAGGGAATTAAATTGACATCTAGTCAGTTTAAGAACCCAAGCCTTACCTCTTCTTCTCCTTCAGAACTCATTTACCTATTCAACCCTTCATTTTGCCTAAGAAACCTTGGAAAAAACCCATTTGCACCCTTTAACCCACTCAAAAGGCAAAAAATGCATGGAAAACCCACTTTTTCCGCCCTATCCTAAGTTTGGGACCTATATACGCTTTTATACAAAATTACATGATAAAACCCATTTATCCAAATTTTGAGCCATACGCGATTTTGCAAGGAAATATATTGAAAAAACCGTGATTTTCGCCTTATCCTAAGTTTTGAACTATGCGTGACCTTATAAAGAAATACAAGGCAAATCATACAAATTCATTAATATTTCTAAGGGTCCCGCCGGGCACAAATCCCGTGAAAAATAATTTTTTAATGCCCGCCCGATGCCATATCATCCAGACAGGTTATCGGCCCATCGACCGTCCGATCGGGCGCTTTTCATCCAACGGTTGACGTGGATATCGGACCGGCCCCGACGTCCGAATGATAGCATCCGATATCTATCAGAGGCTGACGTCAGGCCTCGGCCACGCGTCGCCCCCATAGCGTATCGGAGCCCCCTCTGACAGATTCCCTTCTGTATCATAAGCGGTGCGATATGATACCACTGTGGTTTCCGGTTTTCTGCTAATCCACCTGCCAGCATCACCGCTACGTCACTGCCTGCGTCATCACCGCGTCCGTGCCCCCGTCTACCATTGCTCCACCTATCTACCACCTCACCACCCCCGTGGACCACTCATAAGCCACCACGTCACCTGATGACATCATGCTGATGTCATCCGACCCTAACCCACCTGATGACGTCATGCTGACGTCATCCGAAAGAGGCGCGAATGTCCCCAAAATCCATATTTTTGCCAATTTTTCGTGTTTTTTGCACTTTTTGCAAAAACTTCTGTTGCACCTTCTGCATGCATTTTATGTCCAAATTTGCACCAACCTGCTGAATTTCGATCTAGAGACCTTCGGTGCGCCTACCCACCTGCACTCGTGACCAGGACTGTCAGTACACCAGGTATTTATCGCTGTTAATCCTCTCTGCGCCTGGTTTTATCTGCAAAAAGCTAAAATTCACTTAAAAACACTGAGAAACACACAATTCACCAGCAAATCCCTTCCACCCAGTTCCCATTTGAAGTTGGAAGCTCGAAATTCACTAGCTAAGCCTTGTTCAAAAAAAACTTTCACATAACCTGCATTCTGTTCACGCAGTCGTGAAAAGGGAAACCGAACCTACACCTAAATACTGTAAAGGAACTCGCTGAAAACAAGTATTTTCTCTCCCATTCACTGCTGTGTGCAGTATTTCAATTGCTGCGGTGTACTCTGTCATCCTCTGTTTCTCAATTCACCTCTTCTTCCAAGCAATACTATTTTCTGTTATTCGGCACAAGTAACACTAATTTGCATACAAAACAGAGTTCTTAAGTAACCATGGAGACTCCAGTAGCACCTGTGGCCCTCAATATTGCCCCTTTGAATGCCCCTCAGAGAGAATTGGAGTGGTAGCCTCTAGCAGACTTGGATTATCAAATCTCAGAGGACTCCCTAACACACAGCAGGTTCCACCTCCACTTGCTAAATGAATTAAAGGCCAAACATGTAGCTGGAAAAGATATATTGGGCATTTGGGATTCCTTCCTCCCAATCTTCAAACTTCCTCAGGTCAACCAATTCCCTGACCTAATTCACCTATGTGCTGTATGTTATGATCCCACTCAGAGAGCTGTGCTTGACCCTTCAGGCTTAGTTGTGTTCTACATCACCCCTGAGGCCATCAGAGAGATTTTGCAATTCAAGACCGAGAAGAAATTGGTCCCCTTGTCTTTGTTTGATTTGATAAACCAAGGAGCTAAAATGTTGACAGATGCTCAGATCACAAAGCTGAACCAACTGTTTATTAACTCTGATACTGTGCAATACCCTCCTATTTTTGCTGGTTACCTCAACCCATTGGGCAAAGACCTTGCAGATATGATCAGTCCCATCCTGGGTTATAAATCAGTTGGGTATATTGATGAAACTGTACTGGTAATGATGCTCATGTTTTCCCTGGCAAAGCTCCAATCTGCTATGACTATGCCACCTACATATCAGACAAAATGCATGAGCAGTTTATGAACCTATCAAGAGAAAATGTGTTCAGATACACCTCCTACATCTACCACTTAATTTTATACTATCAACATGAGAA
>APFE030699520.1:24478-39304 GCA_000404065.3 Pinus taeda | reverse complement strand
TTTATTCCATCTTTTTCCCTGTTCTAAAATAGAAAAGCTTCCTTATCACTTAATGATCCACATCCATTCCTTTTATGCCTAAAAGCTCTCTTAGTTTCTATATTCTCATTTATTTATTTTGAGAATATCTAATTAAATCACACTTAAAAGCTTAAATATTAAACTGACTTGGAACTTAGGAAACTAATTTTTAAAAATGCATGACCCCCTATATCTATTATTTACAATAATTTCCCTTTGGGCTGAATGCTCCCACATCAGACTCCCAAGGTAGAAAAAATTCATGATCTCCTGATCATGTGTTCAGATCTATGTTTGCCTGGATCCCATATCTTGTGTTGCAACTTTCCATTTGTCGCTGCTTCTGTCTATTGTTCTTCTGCAGGTCTCCACACTTTATGCTGCCTTGCTCGACTAGCTGCACTCTCGCAATCTTCTGCTGTCTTCCTTCTCCTGGTCCTCCTTTGTTTCACTACTACTGGTCTCTTCCGGGATTCCTTCATCATCATCTGCCTCATCAGTTCAATTTCTTTGTCTAACGGATTTTCCCCAACATCTTCAATAAGACCTGTACTACCAAAACAATTGTTAGAATAAAAAATATAAGGCATTAGTGCCTCTTCTGCTGCTATCAAGGTTGTCTCAGCTGTCATCATAAATGTCGCCCCACATGTTGCTCTAGCTGTCACTATGGATGTTGCTGCCTCCCAAACTTCCTGTCCCTCTGCAACATTCCTTTGCTCATCACCTGCAATTTCATCTGCAACTTCTTCCTCAGGTTCAAATTTCTCTGGCAACACTTCAGTATGCTGCTCTGAGTTCTTTCCTGACTCTTCTGTCAGCACATCAGTATGCTGATTTGCATTCACCAGCTGCACATAAGTCCTCTGTCTTTCCAACTCTCTTCTCTTGAGATCTAGTTTTCTATACAATTCAACAACTTAGGAGTAGAACTTGGAAACTTCACACGATTTTCCACATCTTCATCATCAGCTGGTCCTTCTTTCTTAGCATCAACAACCTTCAGATTCAACTCTTCTTGAACAATTTCTACAGCTTGTTCATCTTCATGTTCTGTACCTGCAAACATGCACAACTCATTATTTTTTAAATCACAAGACTTTTCAGTCTTGACTGCTTCCTCTCTAATTTCACCAATGTAACCCTCCTCTTCCAACTCAGCTGTTCTAAGTTCTTCCCGTCTCAATTGTACATCTATCATCTGATCCAACTTCCTCAGCTCCCCTGTTAACTGCATGCTTATCTGTAAATCCCTTTTCTGCTGTAGCCTCTGCCACTTCACTCTTTTCCTCACCAATAAACCATGTCTCTGGTCTTTCACATTTTCTTGCAACAACTTCATCAAAAGCTCAAGATGAACTTCTATCTCAACTTTCTCTTTCTCATACTCTTCCTGAGTCAACTGCTGTCTTATGCCATTCGCCTTGGCATATTTCTCCTTCTTTCTTCTGTGGCCTCTTTCTGAACCCCTGCTCTCTCCTTTATGACTTTTAGTAGTCATCTCCTTCGCCATAAGTTCCTCACCTATGAGTTTGCATGAAGCCTCTACCACAACAACCTCTCTTGCTGCCACTTACCTCACCAATCCTTCCCTCCGGATCTGGTCTTTTGGTAATCATTGGTCCTCTGCTGGAACCTTTAGAGCATCCTCTACTGCTCCTGTAGGCTTCTCTCATCTGCAACTTTGTTCAACCTCTGTTGAATCTTTAGGTTCTGCCACATTCACTTAAAATCCCTTGCTGGACTTCTTTATCACTACACTCTCTGCTACAATATTCATCAGTTCCAAAAATCTAACATTCATTCATCACATGCAATTAACTTACTAAAAAAACTTGAATCTTCAAAGAGAGTTGTTCCTGCTCTGATACCGCTTGATGCAAGACTGGCTTGCAATACCCAGGAACTCCATAAACCTCTGTTGTATTAATCCTCATTTGCAATCAATTCACTATTCACATCAACCAAAAATTACACTGTGCAATTATAATTCCAGTTTACATGCTTTCATATTAAACCAACATCATTATAACCTGAAACAATGACTTACAACTTTTTGTTGGCCAGATCTTCAACGTTCATGGCCCTTACAATTTGCTAGAGGACTTACAGCCTTGGTTGTTCAACCTATTCTCAACCACACTCTCTCACACTCTCTTCTTTTCAATGCCTTTGAGGCTACATAATTTATAAAACTTAGCATGATCTAGAATCACTCAACTAAAAGCTCTAAGACTCTACATGTAATGCATACATATGGAAAAAAGCATCTTGAGGCTTTATTCCATTTTTTTCCCTGTTCTAAAATAGAAAAGCTTTCCTTATCACTTAATGATCCGCATCCATTGCTTTTACGCCTAAAAGCTCTCCTAGTTTTATTTATTTATTTTGAGAATATCTACTTAAAATCCTAAATATTAAACTGACTTGGAATTTAGGAAACTAATTCCACAAATGCATGACCCCCTATGTCTATTATTTACAATAATTTCCCTTTGGGCTGAATGCTCCCGCATCATAATGCTTGTTCTGACAAGAACAATCCCTGCACACGTATAATCAACACTCAGCTCACAAGCTAGCTCAAGCCAAATCCTAAGCCTATTCTACAGCTCTCCAAGCCCCTATTTCCTTGTGCCATTCCTAGGATGAATAACATGTATTTAAAGGGAATTCATGCTTCCAAAACTACACAATCCTAATTAGGCCATATTCCTGATTTCATACATGATATATACAACTCAGTAAATCATACAACTAATAGTACGTTGTCCTTGAACTCTAATTTCAACTAGGTATTCCTCTAAATTGACATGCATGAATTATTTGGGAGTGAATCTTTAGTTAACTGGTGTGGTACTGGTTGATGCACTAGTGCACTAATCCACTAGTTGACCTCTACTAGTTCCTCCAACAGTTAGAACTAGTTTAACTGACTATAACTCAGTTAGACTGAGTTATCTAATTACAAATCCAAAGAAGTCAACCTGGGCCCCTAAAATTTAGGGATCACTCTACATGACTCTAGATAGACTTCCAAATATTCACAACTCATGTAATTTCCTAAAACACAAGACAAAAATCTATTGTACCTTCAAACAACGGAAACCAATGATCGATGAAAACATAATTAGCAAGAGGAAGATAAGCAATGGCACATAACGCAATATTTATCTGGGGAAAGCCACAACTCAAAACCCCTACTATCTATATTGAATTAATCATAAATCCAAGATGAGAATACAATTCTTGTCCTCAAAATAGCAATCCCTGCACAAGTATGGTCAACTCTCAGCTCACAAGCTAGCTCAAGCCAATTCCTTAGCCTATTTTGCTGCTCTCCAAGCCCTTATTTCCTTGCGCTATTCCTAGGATGAATAACTTGTATTTAAAGGGAATTTATGCTTCCAAAAATGCGCAATCCTAATTAGGTCCTCTTCCTGATTACATGCATGATCTATACAACTCAATAAATCATACAACTGATAGTACACTATCCCTGAACTCTAATCTCAACTGGGTCTTCCTTTGAATTGACATGTAGGAATTATTTGTGAGTGAATCTTTAGTTAACTAGTGTGGTACAGGTTGATGCACTAGTGCACTAATCCACTACTTGACCTCTAGTAGTTCCTCAAATAGTTAGAACTAGTTTAACTGACTATAACTCAGTTAGACTGAGTTATCTAGTTAAAAATCCAAAGAACTCAACCTGGGCCCCTAAAATTTATGGATCACTCTACATGACTCTATATGGACTTCTAACTCAAATTTACTAAGCCAACTAAGTCAACTTAACTTAGTTAACTGCTACAAGTTGCTATGAGAATAGAATTACAATTTAATTCCAGGACAAATTAAATTGGAATTTTCTAGATGCTATTTTTAACATTTCTTGTTACTATTTTCAACAATAAGAGCAGCTACTCTATTACATCAATCAGTTTTTGAACCACCATTCATAGGAAGAACCAACTCATTTTTTTTGTTTGCTAGCACCCACTAACAGGAAGCACCAATGTCCTCCTTTTGTAGACAGCTGATCATCCTACTAGAAGCACCATCTGAAGTACCAAATTCATGGATTTGTTGCAAGCACCAACTTGTAGGAGGCACCAATGCCCAAGCCTTCTCAGACACCCACTAGAGATGGAAGCACTAGCTTCCTGTATGCAAGCTCCAACTCACACTCAAAACAAAACTTACTACTCACTGTAATTGGAAACCTCTATGCATGTTTTCATCTCTTTTTTATCCTCTTCCATTTTCCCACACAACATTCTATGTCGTCTGCTCACTATGTAGCAAGCCACTCTTCTGCTCAACAACATTCACTAATACAAAAACCACGCAACACATTGTCCACACTACAACATCATACTTCTGCTCTTGACCCTCTACTATTCCATAGGCTCTCTCGGCCTCACACAACAACATCGGTCCACTCAACCCCTTTTCTTTGCAACATAGGCACAAACAACCTTTTTCTGCAACACAGGCACACTTGGCCTCTCCTCAACAATGCACTCATGCACAAAGCTCTCAACACAACTCACTAGCAACAATGTTTCTTTCCCCCCATTTATCAAATGAAACCTTGGGTTTTGTTTCACTGAAACACAATGATCGATGTTTTATCTGTTAGCCATCACTTTTCCATTAACGCTACCAGAGTGTAACTCTACATGGCTTCTCCTTTCTTTTATTGCGTTACCTTGTTTGAATTCTACAGCTGCACCATTAAATCAAAGAATGGGCTTCGTTCACTCACCAACTATAGCTGTAATACAATTACTGCAATGAATGTCCACCTGAGTGTCTTTCAACCTATTGAAAAATAAATCTCAGTCACACTATAGGCTTGAGGAGCTCTTCCATTAAATTCAACTTGTACTAACATTATGGCTCTTTAACTCTCAAGACATACTTCTGAATTGCCTCATAAAGACTAACACGTACCTCAGGCATGGCTCTCGTTCATGTAATCCAATCTTTTGTTCTAAGGCTCTGTTCTTTATTTAATCCCTTGTAGCGTGCATGGGAGATCAAGGTTGGCTAACTTTGCTCAAGAGAGGCCCTTTAATCATTATGCACAATAATGGTCCTTACTACACTGACTCAATGATCTCTATAGTGGCCATTACTACAACTGCACCAATCTTATTGTGCATATTTACTTAGCTACTCTAGCCTTGCTTATTCCAACTATGGTAATGGCCAATTTGGCACACAATGGACAAGATATTTTGACCCATACCTCCCTTGAGTGCATGCCTGAATTTGTTATGGAAAACATCCAATTTGGCATAACCGCCAAATCTGCAGGACTTCTCTCCAAGATTGTAGACTCATCTATTCCTTTAAACATACACTCGTGGTGACATCTTCTTTGTTTTATGGTCATAAAAACACGCAAAACAACTACAAAACCAAGTCTCGTGCATGTCTTCCTATGTTGGTCAGGAGGACGGAAGTTCTTGGGCCAACCCGCTTCACCTATTACGCATTTATGTTTTCTTTCGACTTCATGACTAGACCTAGAGATTTGACCATCCTTTAACACTGAAAAACACTGCAAAAGTGACTCATGAGAACACATTTCAATGTTGGGCGGGAGGTCATGAGTTGGCCCGCTCTGCTTGCTTATGCACTTGCATTTGCGTCGATCCCCGACTTTCCTAATAGGCTTGACTTGGGTCCTTTTTCACTATTTTTTCTGTTCTATTCATTCAACACCAAAAACCAAATACATGGGAAAAAATTCACAGAAAAACCCCTTGGCACAAACTTCAAGGTTCTGCCACATTGTCAGCTTATGTCATGTTGAAATCATCTAGGCCTTGTGGCACATTCTGTATGGTGACACATGTCAACTAGATTTGACGCATTAGGCCACCCAAAAATGTTGAATCTACCTGCCACGTGTCTTTCATACTGCCACATCACCATGACATCATCTTCCATGTTGCTACCAACACATCACCATGAGCTAATTACATCATGCCATTTTTTTCCTATACTAGGTCCCACACATGCCGAGGTCGGGAGTCAGGGCTTTTTCTCGTACTAAACTTTACTACATGGTCTGACCTCTGACTGGTCTCGATTAGACCTCTCTCATAACTTAGCTGACTACTGAATAATCCACAATATGCTCAACTAGGAGTTGGTCCCACATAGGTCGAGGGTTAGAGCTTTGTTTTCCTACTAACTTTGTTACATGGCTTGACCTCTAACTAGGCCCAACTCACCTATGTCCTGACCTTAGCTCAAAATATGCCTAAGTACTGAGTGAATGAGCTTTTTTGTCTGCAAACTTCAACTGACTATAACTCCTGATTCAAGAGGCCATTTGCAGACTTCGACATTGGTTGGAAATCTCTTTCCCAGCATTAACCAACTAAGTTATCTCCAAGAGTATATGAGCTGATCTCTTAAGGCATAATCTCCTTCAAATTCTAGGACTCCCAACCATCATAGCCATCATTTTATGGCTTCTCCAATAAGCCTTATACTATGATGAGTCTCTACAAAAGAATGCAACAACTAACATCCTTGCTAGTCTGGTGGACATACATGCCAACATTGTTGTTGTTACTAGAAATCTGACAACACCAAATTTTATAACACATGTCCTAGCATGACTGTTGTCATCGATGCCAACACATTTTCTACCACCAACCATCTAGACAATGGCAACTATCTAGCAATCTCCCCCTTTGACGTTGATGGAAAACACCTCATCACTTCTCCACATTGATGACCAATCATCATGTTGCTTCTACATATCTGCTTCCATGAGTTGCCAATAGATTTCTTTCCTTTTTTTGGTCCATCACAACTTGGTCTCCTATAAGATTTTCCCCCCTTTGACATCTATGGCACATGGCTACAAGCTGCTTCTCCTTCCCCTTGCTATCACTGACCATCAATGATAGAGGGTCTGGAAGTTGATGTGAATTATGCTCTACAAAATTCTCATTAAGGGTTGTTGTTGCTATGGAACTGTACATATGTGATATGATCCCCCTGAACATATAAATCCTCCTCCTTGATAGTCCTCTAGTTATTTTTTTTTGGCTAAGTATTGTTTCTTCCAATGCATCTCTTGTACCAATTAAAATTTGTCATGGTATTTTTGTTGCTGCAAATAACAATCACTAGTGATTCATTGAGCTTGTCGTTCATTGAATTTTCTATTTCATCCTCTATGCTCACTTCTCCTAAGAATATACATTAACCAACTCTACCACTCCTGAGATCAGTGTACTCCAAATATGGATGGTTGGTTAAATGACACCAATTTCACCAAAAGGTTGATACAAATTGGACAATGTCACAGGAAAACTCTAATAACTCCTCCTTTTTTTTTTTTCAAAAATAAATGATCAATTTCACACAAGGTTACTTCATATGAGCCAAAACCATCAACTGTCATAGCGATACCAATTAAAATCTCAGGTACACACACAACTTAAATGAAATAAGGGATTCCACCCAAGGTGAAAGCCTTTCATTTGTTCAACAATATTTCTTTCTAAGGTTGAGTATTATTGCATTTTACTTCTTACAAAATAATCTCCCCCTAAGACAATTCTCTCTAATCTCCTTTAGTTGCTTCCTTGCATCTACGTGGGGACAAATCCTATGGACTTGACTTGCATGAGAATTTCTTGTCATTCCACACTTCTTCTCTAGCTCATATTCTTCTTCCACAACATAGGGTATTGTAATGTACTCCCCCTGAACTCATGTTGGCTACACTCCTCCTCTCTTTTTCAAGACTGATAAAAATAAACCAATCTATTATTATAATCAACAAGAAAGCATGACCATACCTTCAAAAATCAGATGCACCTCTGTGTCTATTCCGTCTAACTTCCGGCGTCTGACTTATTCAGCCTCCCTTGAGGCCATTCTCTCCCTTCACTGAACAGAAACAAGGGAGCTACTCCCCATGAGCACATCATCTTCCTTCTTTTTACAAACCTTCAATGGCCAAGTCTTGATAGGAGCTTTACTTTCCAGCTTCTTCTTTTTCCATGTTTGGGGTTTATTTTGGTTACGCATGGCTAGAGGAATCTTCTCCTTAAACTCCTCTTTCTTCACCCAAGTGCTCTTGCAGCCCATTTTCCTTACAGATGGGTTTGTTACAATAACAGGAGGATCATTCTTCCTGGCTTTCTTTTGATTTCTTCCTCCTATTTTCATCTTGCTCTTTTAACACAGAGCATTGAAGACAAACTTGTATTCCTCTACTGCATTGTTTCTTCTTGCCTTCAAATCTTGAGCTGCTACATTTGTATGCATATATTGAGAAGCATGCATTTTGTTTCCATATCTACAACGTGCCACCTCATGCCCAAAGTTTCCATAGTTGTAGCATTCGATTTGGCTTATGTATGGGGCATAGGAGTTACTATTCTTGACATCACTCTTGTCAAGCCTTCTATTACTACCAACATGCCTTCTCCTATCCTCTTTATGCATTCTTAGGTTGAGACTACCCAACACATCTCGTTTTCTTCCATGCCATATACAGTCTATGGCCTTATTCCCAAAAACATTGCAATAGAAACAATAAAAATGAAAAGGATTATGATAATTGACAATACCTTTTCTTTCAAGGCATTGTCCATGATAGTGAAAGAACCTTTGTTGATTCTTCATGTGCCTTCCATGGTAGATTGCACTACTGTCTTTGATTCTTTCTTGTTGTTTCTTGGCTCTCTTCGACTACTCTCCTTGTTATTACTTCTTAGCATGTTGTTGTTGCCTTTACTTCTCTCGCTGCTAATAGTTTCTTTCTACTGCTAAAGTTCAAAAAATTCTTCTCCTTTATAGTTGTTGGAACCTCCAACTTCCTTTTCCTGAGAAGTTGACCCTTTAGCCTTCACAATATTGGAGCTTGGATTTTCTTTGAAACCCAAACTAGCATTGATGAGAGGGGATCTTGATTAACAAACATCTTATTCAAATCCTCTTTTCTCTCCTCAAGCTTTTGATATTGAGAGAGCCCTTCATTTTCCCTTTCTAGGTCATGTCTCAACGAGACTACTTCATTATGTAGTCTCTCACAATAAGTTTCTCCATTATTTAGCTAAATGTTTGACCTCTCATTCAATCTGCTAGCCTCTTCTTGTTGAGCATTTAGATAAACTATTGTTATGCTCAACTTTTCATTCTCAAGATCATGAATTTTCAATTGCTCCTATTTCTTGCGATTTTCCTTTGATATGCCCTTGACCTCCTTTAGAGTAGAGATCAAATTCTTTCTAAATTAGATCCTTTCATTCAGATCCTTCTCTTCCCTATCATAGGTGTTAGTTGAGTTACCACAAAGATTTAAATTCTTCTCTATGTCCATGGATCCTTCCACAGGTCTTAGGGGTATCCCTTCTTCATCACTACTAGGGGTACTCTTATTTTCTATTATGGATGAGCACACTTGAGATCCCTCTTCTTCTTTAGAGGATCCCTATTTTTCTATTGATACTAAAGTAGGTCTATCTTCATTACTACTATTAGATGCATGCCTATCTCTATCCTCAAGTGATTCACATGAACATCTAGATAATGAGTGACCTATTTATTTACATTTATCACAAAGCAATAACTTACCTTCTGAGCCACATGTCCTCTCATCCAAGTCTTCTTCTTCATCATCCTTGGGGTATAGATCAGTAGTTTGATCACAGGAAGAAATATCTTCAATCTCTTGAGCATCTTTCCTTTTAGATGCCTTCTCCTTTTTCTTCCTTTTCTTCTTATCACCATCAACTACATGTTTTGGTTCACTGCTTGAGAAAAAAGGTTCTTCGGCCTCCTCTTGAGCCACATTGAAATCTTCTCCATATAAACATTGAAACCTATCAAACATTTCATTTTTTGTCTCATTGTACCTTACTTCCTCAACATCTGGTTTAGATAACCATTTCATGATTATTTCCTTGGCTTCTTCATTATGCTCACTCTTTTCTCCATTCAATAAAGAGCACCATACATCAACATACAAAGGCATTAAATAGGCTTCCATTATAATATTCCATAGTACATACTCTAATCCATTTAAAAATGGAACTCCTTCTACTATTAGCCAACCTTGATTAGCCATTGTTTCCTTTTGATCTACCTTCGAGCGGTAAGTTATTCCTGAAAAATCTTGGCTCTGATACCAATTGTTGGAAACAATGTTAATACTTAGAGGGGGGTGAATCACTATTAAGGCTAATTTAAAATTTTATGTCAATTTATCTTTACTCATTCAAACTTGGAATCCATATTATTAATGAAACCATTAACATACAATAACAACAGCCATATCAACGAATACAAGGATACACATCTTGAGCAACAAACATATGAGCAATGGAGGTTTAACGAGGAAATGCTTATGGGAGAAAAACCACCAAAACTTGTTTTTGTTATTGATGTAAAAATAATAGCACCTAATTTATTACATCAATCTGTTTGTCATCCACCACTCATAGGAAGCACTAGCTCCCTCCTTTTGTAGACAATTGATTAGCCTACTAGAAGCACCATCTGAAGCCATAACTTCATGGATTTGTTGCAAGCACAAACTTGCAATTCATTGGATTTATGAAAGAAGAAAATTTGCAAGAGGCACCAACCCCGAAGCCTTCTCAAACACCCAGTAGAGATGGAATCACCAACTTCCTATATGCAAGATCCAACCCACATTCAAAAGAAAACTTACTGCTTACTTTAATTGGTAGCCTCTCTAGCTGTTTTTAGCTCTTTTTTCTCCTCTTCCCTTGTCCCACACAACATTCTATGTCCTCTACTCACTTCGTAGCAACCCACTGTTCTAATCAACAAAATTCACCAATGCACAACCCACACAACGCTTTTTCCACATTGCAACATCATACTTATGATCTCGGCCTTCTACTATTCCACAACTCTCTCATCCTCACACAACAACAATGACCCACTCAACCCATTTTCTCTGCAACATAGGCACACACAACCTCTTTCTATAGCACAAGCACAATTGGCCCCTCCTCAGCAATGCACTCACGCACAGAGCTCTCCACATAGCTCACTTGCAACATTGTTTCTATCCCACCATTGCTCAACTGCAATCGTGGGCTATGTTTCACTGAAACACGGGGATTGATGTTGTCTCTATCAGTCATCACTCTGCCATTTACACTATCAATGTGTACCTTTGCATGGCTTCTCCATCCTGTTGTTGTGTCACCTTGCTTGAACTCTGTAGCTGCACCATTAAATCAAAGAATGGGCTTTGTTCACTCACCAATTGTGGTTGTAGTACAATTAATGAAAGGAATGTCCACTTGAGTGTCTTTCAACCTAGTAAGAAATAAATCATAGTCACATTGTAGAATTAAGGAGATCTTCCATTAGATTCAACTTGTACTGATAGTATGGCTCTTTAATGCTCAGGACATACTTCTGAATTTCCTCACAAAGACTAACACGTAACTCAGGCATGGCTCTCCTTCATGTAATAAAATATTTTGTTCTAAGGCTTTGTTATTCATTTAATCCCTTGTAGCATACACAAAATTTCAAAGGTGGCTTACTTCTACTTAAGACATGCCATTTAAATCATCTTGCACAATCGTCATCCTTGCTGCCTTGAATTAACAATCTCTGCATTCACCATTACTCCAACGACACCAACCTTATTGTGAAGGAGTAAGTCCCACATATCCTAACATTTATGAAGCATATCTAGGAATTGATGGAAAGACATGAAGATGCCGTGATATGGTTATTTATTCTCTCTTTGGGACTAGGGCATGGTGGCTGGATGAAGCATTCTTGCAGCCCAAAGAGCATAAATTCTCTCAAAGCTCATTTTGAAATCTTCCTCAAGAATTGCCACTGAAGTTTCATAAATTTGATGGTACATATACGAAGTTGTTAGCAACCCTACAAGAGGAAGGCTTCTTTGGTATTTTTGAAGTAAATGATGGCATTGTTGGGGATGAAAGTGGAGCATCTATGGAAGAGGGATTGTGCTTAGAATTTGAATATGAAAACACTAAAGATTTGTAACGTGAACATCCTTACGGAAACAATGAAAAGGAGGGTCATTCTAGCATCTAAAGTGATTACTGAACACATAAATGAGTACCACCATGAAAACTGTGATGACATTGTTACACCACGTTCAAGTGATATAGGTGTCACTCTTTCTGGAGAGGATTGACATTAGGTTGGTGATGTATTTATTGGCTGCCCCATACAAAACAATTGTGAAAATTGAGAAGTAAGTAGTAGCAGTTTTGAGATGTATTTTGACGCGTGATTCATGTTCAATACTAAAACAAGAACACTCTTATGAATTATGTCCACTATAATCATAATAATGAAAACAACAACCTTGACACTTGTAATGATCCTCTCATCAATATGGATCAATCATCATACCATATATTTGAGGTTGGGTAGAGGAAAGTTGTATATACTATACTTGCATGCACCATCAATGTTTGATGATCACCAAGAAGAGAGGAAGTCTAATTATGAGCCCTTCACAAGCATCCATCAAGAGGATTTTGATATTGCGTCATGTTATAGTAGTCTTGGACTAACCTCCCTACACTTTTCACAAGAATTGATGATAAGAAGTCCCTTTGAGGGCGAGAGACTTTCCTCCAAATATGACAATAATGAGGATTTTACACCAAACATTGGCATTTCTGATAATGAGTATCAACATTAAACAAGTTATGAAATCCTTAATGATGAATTTGTTGCTTTAGAGGAACACAATTATTTTTGTTTTGCACAATAGTTTCCCTGAGTCTTGGACAATGAAAAGGAGAAATTGACAAAGTATTCTTACCTCTACAATAAGACCTCAAACCTTATTTAGCAGAGCAAAGGCGTAAGGAGAATATTTGTGAAGAATCAAAGGACTTATCTAGCAACATAATAGAAGCCACACCTCTTGATATTTGAGCGCAAAAAAAAGGTGCCCACTAGGTCTACATCTTCCAAATCACTGATGAACATATACGCAAACTTTGTATCTACATTGTTGATCAATGAAATTATTAAGAATTTATTATTGTAGTTTTGGAAGGTACTCAAGGCCCTAATATTGGAAACTATATCAACTCTAGAAAGGAGTCAAACCCTTTTTTTATAGTTCAAAATTTGTGTATGGTTTTTTGCATAAACCCTAGAAGGAGAATATCCAAAAAATCCACTCATGTGCATTAGTTGAAGGGTTATGTTGAGCATTTGTCCTATTTTGAGACCACTATAAAAGGTTATCGAAGTTCTAAAGTTAAAGCTACATGAAGAAAGTTATTAGCACATTTTGCAAAGTCAAAATCCAAATTGAAGAAGCTGAAATTCTGAAGTCTCAAGTCTATCAAATTTTCTTAAAAGAAGTCAAAATTGTGAGCATGTTTTTGAAGGAGCCAAGAGAATTAGATGAGAAAGGATATGCTTGTATATTATAGAGATTCAAGAGCAAGGATATTATTAAGCTTAAACCTTTTTCTACACTTATAAGCTCTATTATTATAAAATCCCATTAAATCATAATCACTATGCACTTAGTATTTATATATGCCTAATTACTCCTATATGAGCACTATAAATGTTCATTTACCTCATCTATATGCATAGAATCATACAGGGAAACACCTTCATCATTGACTAAATATATTTTGCGGAGGAAGGAAGCCTAGAGGAAGAAGGAATAGAAAGAATCAAGTGGTAGATCCTATTACTGCATGGGGTAGACCATACAACTAGGGTTTTGAATCCAATTTCGAGCAGAAGCCACTGACTCCTACTAGATATGGATCCTACCATGAGAGAAACATGCAGAAATGGCCATGTTTTGTTCAAACAAAATAAGTAAACCTCACCACATTCTTTTTTGTGCATACCAAGTACTGATTAGGTGCTCAAAATTAGGCTCAAAACTCAAAGTGTTAGAATCTCTATAAACTTAGCTTCAAATTGAAGATCTCCTCATCTTGATTCCAACATTGTGAATGGCACTCGAATATGACCTCGTATGAAAAATTTAGAGTAATTCAAAGTTCATGTTGACTTGGATAGATGGCAGGAAAAGATGATGTCGCAGGGCTCTTCAGCGAATGAGAAAGCGCTAAGTGGCAGGCCGCCATTGGCCCCCGCATTTCAAAAATCGCATGTCACAAGTGGGTCGGCATTAAAAATTGGCCCCGAAACAAGCCAGGGTGTGATGCAATAATCACAATCTCACATCACAATAGGGCAGGTGGAAAGGCATTAAAGAATCGAGCCCAGTGGTTGCGATGTGACGATCAGCCCCCAAGAAGGGAAGGGTTGTGATGCATAATCACAATCACAGGCTGCAGAAAACAGAGCCTTGCATATATAATACCGTCGGTACTCCGCCAATTACGAATTGCGAAAGGATCCTAGATGCGATAAGTTTATGAGTTCTGGTTAATAGTTCTGTCGTATCGTAATCGCACATCACCCTATCATGTTCACAAACCATAAAACCGTCGGTTCTCCGCCAATTACAATTTGTGATGGAACATTTTGTGCTTATAGATTATGGGCCACCGCGTGGCGAACTTTTCACCCAGTTAGCGCAATTTTGGAGCGAAATTGTAGGTTCATGCCAGAAATGGTGCAATTTATGGAGTGAATATTGGGAGAACTAGGAGAGGTCATAACTTCTTCAATTTTTCACCAAATTGAATGCAAAAATAGTGCTGGGTTGTGTTATATTCTTTCCATGACTAGCCCTAGTAGTGAAGTCAGGGGGTTAGACGGGGGGGTTAGGCCTACCTT
>APFE030699520.1:0-18526 GCA_000404065.3 Pinus taeda | reverse complement strand
GAGGTTTTGTCATTTGAATCATCCAAGAATTGTTCATTTATGTAATGTAAAGGAGGTTGGCCCCTCGAAGAGGCTGAATTCTAAGGCGTTGATCTATCTTTTCTATCTTTTCTTGTGTTGGTTTCATAACAATTACACCAAAGAATTCAAAAAAAGGTCTTTGATGTTAGGTTTAGATTTTCAATCATAGGACACAATGTTGAAGTACAAAGGGGGTTTACACAATTACCTTAGGAATATTATCTTAATGTTTAATCCCAATAATCTAGATGATGTGTGTGTGCAAGCCACTCATCTTGAGGCAAGAGGGAAAACCACTATAGAAGAAGTTAGTAAAAAGCCATTTAAGAGTAAAACAAAGGAAAAGGCTTTCAAAGGGAAGACAAATAAAAATGTGTCTACCAAAAAAGAAGGACAGAAGATTACATGCATACATTGTTCCAGAGAGGGTCATGATGAAGCTCATTGTTGGAAGCTTCATCCTGAAATGAGCCCAAAGAAAAATAACAAGAAGGGAAAAAAATAAACAACTGCAACTACTCAACAGGATTCGGGATCCGATTTGGGTGATGAAACTAAAATCACAGCCATGGCGTTAAAAGGAAAAGAATCCATTGCTAGCACTAGTTCTTCAAACTCACAAAATGAAACTCCAAACAATAAGAGGAGAATATAATTTTTTCACATAAGGGTGGTATCAAAACACAACAAGATTGATACAATGTTCGATAGCAGATCTCAAGCCAATCTTATCTCTGAAAACATTGTCAAAAGTTTAAATTTGGAAATCGTTCCACATCATAAACCATATCAACTTGGATGGGTGTGTGACAATGTGAAATTGCAGGTTACAAGAAAGTGTAAACTGAAATTTTCCATCACTGCAAATTTCATAGATGAAGTGGAGCTTGATTTTGTGTCGTTAGATACTTGTGGCATAGTTTTGGGCAGACTGTACCTTTATGATTGAAAATCTATCTTCCATAGCCATGAAAAAAACTATCATTTATTCAAAGGTGGATTAGAATATTGAGAGTTCATAGCAAGAAAACAAATCTTTCGCTTGTTAATGCAAGGCAGATGAAAAGACTAGTGACTTCGAGCAAGAATTTTGTGCTTCTAATGATCAAAACCAAGGATGATGTTGATAATGAGGCTTTTAAAGGTTGTGAAAAAAATTTGAAATCTGAATTGGTTGACGTAGTTAACCAATATGACAATATTTTCTAGGAACAAAAGGAATTACCTCCCAAGAGAGGAATCGAACATGAGATACATTTGCAACAAGATTGTCCTCTTCCTAACATTGGCATGTATAGGATCTCAGTGATGGAAAGTGTAGAAATTAAGAAGCAAATTCAACAGTTGTTGAACAAAGGGATCATCATACCATCTTCCTCACCGTGCGGTTCACCTATTGTCCTGGTGCCAAAGAAGGATGGAACATGGCACATGTGTGTGGACTTTCGTGCATTAAACGAAATCACTGTAAGAACCATTACCCACTACCCATAATAGATGATTTACTTGATCAATTGAAAGATGAAAAATATTTTACTAAGTTGGACTTAAGAATTGGCTACCATCAAATTAGAATAGCCAAAGGAGACATTTGGAAGACAACATTCAAAACAAAACAATGTTTGTTTGAATGGCTAGTTATGTTGTTTGGTTTATGTAATGCTCCGCTACATTCATGCGTGTGATGAATGATGTGTTGAGGCCATTTCTTGATGAGTTTTTCATAGTATACTTAGATGACATCTTAATTTTCAGTAAATCTCATGATGAACATGGCATGCATCTAAGAAAAGTACTTGATGTCTTGAAAAAAGAACAGTTGTATCTTAAGATGTCGAAGTGCGAGTTTGGAAAAACTTCTTTACTTTACTTGGGTCATATTGTTGGAGGAGGTGAATTGAAAATAGATCCCTCCAAGGTTGATGTCATTGTGAATTGGCCAAGGCCCAAGACAATTACTAAGGTAAGAATTTTTTTGGGAGCAACCCAATATTGGAGGAAATTCATTGCTAATTTTTCTCTTATAATAGCTCCTTTGCATTCATTGACAAGTGTGAAAAAGGTTTTTTAGTGGGGAGGCAAACAACAAAAGGCCTTTGATGCATTGAAGGAAAAGATCAGTACAACTCCAGTACTTGCACTTCCAGATTTGAGACAGTCATTTGAGATTCATACTAATGCTAGTGACTACACTATGGGTGCAGTCCTCGTGCAACGTGGTAAACCTATATGTTTTCATTTAGAAACTTTTAATGGTGCAGTGATTAATTGTCCTACATATGATAAGGAATTGTATGCATTGGTGCAAAGTGTGAAAAAATGGAAACACTACTTGATGGGTAAGGAAATAGTCATTCACATTGATCATCAACCATTGCAATACTTGCAATCACAATCAAAGTTGCAGTAATCAAGGCACTTCTGATGGATGGGATTTCTTCAACAATTCCACTTGGTAATTAGGTATAAGAAAGGTATATAAAATAAATTTGTTGATATGCTTTCTAGGCCTATTGTTAGTGCAACTACTTTACTCAAGCATAGTTATGTTTTACATGAAAGTTATATTGAGCAATATGCGTCAGATAATGAATTTCAAGATGTTTATGTAAGCTTGAGTCAAGGTAACCAAGAAGAAGAATTGGATTATAATTTGCATGATAACTTGTTGTACCATCTTGGAAAGCTTTGTATCCCATAGGGAGAAAGAGTTAACATCATAAGAGAGGCACATACTTCTCTTATTGTTGGTTAGTTCAGTGTAAGTAAGACGGTGACACATCTACAAAGGTATTTTTATTGGCCTTGTATGCTTGAAAGTATGTCTAATTTTATTAAAGGATGGTCATTGTGTGCAATCAATAAGCCTAACAATAGGAAGTTAGGACTGTACACACCACTTCTGGTTCCTTCACGATCATGGGAGAGTGTTTCTATGGATTTTGTAGGAGGTCTTCCATTGTCAAAAAGAGGTCATGATTATTTGTGTGTAGTTGTGGATAGGTTCAATAAAATGTGTATTTTGATGCCATGTAAAAAGAAAGTTACCACTGAAAAAACTACTCAGTTATTCTTTCAGAATGTTTGGGTGCATTTTGGATTGCCCACATCCATTGTTAGTGATTGAGATTCTTGCTTTGTTGGGAATTTTTGGTCAATATTGTGGGGATTCATGGACACCAAATTGAAAAAGGGTATAGCTTTTCATCCACAAAAGATGGTAAAATAGAAGTGGTGAACAGAACAATGATACATCTTCTTCGTGGGTATTTCAACAAGCATCCTAAGTTGTGGGATGAACATTTTCACTATATTCATCATGATTACAACTAAGCCAAGCACTCTTCAACTCAAACTTTTCCATTTGAGGCATGCTTGGGATACTTACCTAAATCTCCTTTGGATTTTATTTTTGGCATAGATGTTGCTATTGAAGGTCATAGCGACATAGACAAAGCAAGGAAGTTCATTGAACAAATCCAATTAGTACACCAAAAGGTTCAAGAACAGCTTGAGAAAATCCAAGGAAAATACAATGCAAGGCATGATAAGCATCGTCAAGATCACAAGTTCCAAGTTGGTGATGAAGCTTGGCTTTGCATTAACAAAGAGAGGCTCCAAGGAGAAGGTAAAAATTTAAAACCAATTAGATAGATCCATTCAGAATTTTGGAAAAGATTGGTAACAATGCCTTCAGGTTGGATTTGCCTTCATATATGAAAATTTATGTTGTTGTTAATGTTGATAATTTAAGATTGTATGAGCCTCCTTTGATTGAATATCAAGGAGAGAATATTCAAATTCCATCTATTGAAGACTTTTCTCCAGAATTCCTTGATGAGCTTCAACAAGACACTATACTTGACAGAAGAACAAGGAAACCAAAAAGGGGAAGTATCGATTATCTTCGAGTGGTGCTCAAGGGTAAAAATTCTTTAAAAGCCAAATGGATAGAGGTTGGAAAGGTGAGGGAACTATACCCTCACCTGCTGTAAAATTGAAAGTGATCCTTTTGGGGTAAAAAAGGCTTCTAGTTGGGAGGAGTGATCAGGTGCTCAAAATTAGGCTCAAAACTCAAAGTGTCAGAATATCTATAAACTTATCTTCAAATCAAAGAGTTCGTCATCCTTATTCCAATGGTGGGAATGCCACTCGAATCTGAGCGCATATGAAGAAGTTAGAGAAAGTCAAAGTTTAGGTTTGACTTGGACAAATGGTAGGAAAAGGTGATGTGGTAGGGCTCTTCAACAAATGGGGAAGAGCCAAGTGGCTGGCCACCATTGGCCCTCGCATTTCGCAAATCGCATGTCACAGGTGGGTCGATGTTAAAAATCGTCCTCGGAACAAGCTAGGGCGTGATGCGATAATCACAATTACACATTGCAACAGGGAAGGCAGAAAGGCATTAAAGAATGAGCCCCAATAGCTGTGATGTGACGATCGGCCCCCGAGCATGGAAGGGTTGCAATGCAATAATCACAATCGCAGATTGCAATCACACACCATAGAAAATATAGTCCCTCATATATAAGATTGTCGGTACTCTGTTGACTGTGAAATGCGAAAGGATCCCTGTTGCGATAAGTTTATGAGTTCCGGTTAATAGTTTCGTCGAGTCTGTCATATCACAATCGCACATCACCCTGCCTCGTTCATAGACCATAAGACCGTCAGTTCTCAGCCGATTGTGATTTGCAATGGAACAATTGGTGCCGATAGATTATAAACCGTCGCGGAGCGAAATTGTATGTTCATGCCAGAAATGGTATAATTTGTGGAGCAAATATTGGGACAACTAGGAGAGGTCATAACTTCTTTAGTTTTCCACCAAATTGAATGAAAAAAGAGGTTGGGGGACCATTTTTGAGTATGTTGAACTCATTGGAGTAGGTTGCAAAAGAATTTGAGCATTGTAAACACATATTTTTACACTTTTGAGCATAATAGAGAGGCCCAAGCCATTGGAAGCTAGACCAAGGAGATGTAGCCTAGGAGGGGTGAACTCCTTTATCATGTTCCTGTTGTAATGTGTTTTTGATGTTTTGTACATGTTTATGCTACTGTTCAGTCTCTTATTTATGTTAGATTGCTCATAAAATTAACATAAAAACTCATCATTTCACTTGCAAAAATTCATGAATCCTTAAGCACAATGAAAGCATTTTGTTTCTAATCTGAGGAGGATCTTAGCACAACAATATAATATTCTAAATCAGATCAATTACCCTAGTCCAAATTATGTAAAGAAATCATTTGAGTCTACCAAGTCATCAAAATTCTGAGCACAAAAATAGAAGATTCAAAATTGAACAGCTCCAAGAAGGGAGTCGAGATTCCCTTCACCCACAGTAGTAATTTCGTTAGCATACTCAAATGGAAATAGAACCATAACATGTATAGTGGTATATATCCATGAAGAATTAACATAATTATGCATAGAATATGAGTTTTTTGAGCATTCATATAGAATGAGCCAACCTATGGAAATGAATATGCTTGAACCACTGATCCTACTGTAAGAAACTCAGTTATCTGGGAAAACTCCAATTGGAAAGGGTTCATTGACTATCGTTAGCTAGGTAAACTCAAAATCCCAAGGGACTGCATCAAATTTGCTAGGTAACAGCAAATGGCAAGGGTTAGGGTTCATTGATTGGTCACACCTTTTCCACCCTTTTCTGCTACTAATGATGTGCAGGTTGCACTATTTTCGACATCCTCCAAAACTATCATTTTTTTGCCTCTGCTTGGTCCAAAATTCATATAAACAAAACATTAAGTTATACATATTATTATATCACATTTTAAAACCCTTTAGGCCCCCATTATAACCCCAAGCTATTATTTCGTGATTTTTCCATTTTTAATGCCCCAATATGAAAACACGTGATATAATATTGGTTTCTCAGTGAAGCCCTCATGTGTAACACTTGTTTTTAATTAAGTGTTTTCCCCTTTTTCTTAACCTAAATCTTTCATACTGTATAATTTGAACTAGGGTTAAACTTGCATGGTTGGAGATGGAAATTTTATTATTCATTCTAGGAAAGGACAACCATATATTTATTTTCTTTTGTGCTATGTTGCATGCTAATGTAGTCACAATTATTATTCTATGACATTGTTAGTTCTATTTGCTTATTGTTTTTATACATGAATACAAGCAAATTCCTTGCATATGCAATAATGTGCACTACATTTCATGTATTAATTATGAATGTATACTTGTATGAATGATGCAATTATTATATAGTTTTAAAATGCACAAGCTAGGCCAGAAGTCTTTTTGATTCGTATTATGGATTTCCACCTAAATTATTTCTTTAAGTTCCTATTATTATCATTCCAAATGCTACATGACTCTTGTCCAGTCAATGAAATTTTCCTTCCTCATCTATGGCCTACAACATGCTAACCTTGGCATCAACTTTAACTTATATTCAACAAGATTACTTATTTTCCTATAATAGCTCCCTTTCTTTGTAGTCCACAATGAACTTAGTCTTTATAGAAATGAAATGTTATCATTTCTTATTTATTTCTTGTATATTTTATGTTTTCCTTACTACATGGGCAGTCCTCTACTTTAGTCAAGTCCCTCATGTTTTCCTTTCGTATCAACCTATATAGTGGATAGTATGGTTGGTTCCTTTTCAGGGTTTCCTTCCCAATTCTCCACACCAAAAGAATACATAGTCCTATATCACAAAACCCTATAGTTAAATCCTTTGTCCCTTAACCATGAGTTTTCCTGTAGAAAAAAAATCACACACACACACACACACATTCGTTTTCAAAGTAAACATTAGTATGGCTTAACTATTCAGTTTATTAAATACACCAATGGGAACACATATATTCATATTGAAATCCTACTTTATCCATTCATGGCTCTGAAGTGCACACGCACCATATTTAACATAGATTTTTGAGATATTAATATACTTATCTAAAACTTCTTGAAAATAGATTAAAAGTTGCCACATTCCTCCCAACCATCGATCTACTGTCTTCAATAGTTCCCCTAGAACTCTAACTCCTTCCTTCCAGTATAAAAACTTACTATTTCTTCTTTACTTTACACCCCCTTAACCCCAAGAAGTGTCTTGCTAATTCTGGGTTCAAGCCCAATGTTTCTCTCACACTTAATCTTTTCTTTTGTTCTAACTACCTTTCTATCTCATAGTCCCTTTAAATCAACTTCCACCAATGAAATTTATATCCAATCATGTATTCATGTGGTAGGATGGGTGGAAACTATAACCATCATATCAAACACTTGGAATGTATTTCCCTCCAAATAAATAATGCATAATTGGAAAGGCCCACTCCCTAATGATGTACTAAAAGGATGGGAATGAATCCCATTGAATGGAACAAGTTGAATGGAGAAGACAAAGGAGTATGAAAAATAGAAGTCCCAATGAATGATAAAATAAGAGGATGACCCTATAGAAGAGGATCTACATTAGGAACTCAATATCATGTGTATCATTGACGTCAAAATAGTTTATGCTAACCCAACAACCCACTAAAATAATGTACAAATAGGAATAAGTCTAGTAAGGCCTTGGAGGAACCCTTATGCTTCAATTTCCTCCTCCAATGTGGATCATTTCATATGAGAATTCACTTACTCCATGTTGTACCAGACTAGTCTTAGTGGACTAATACTACCTAGCCTATGCCTTTGAGATGAAGGTTCCACATCCTCATGAGAAATCTTGTAGTAGTGGTATGATGCTTGCATGAGATACCATAGGAACCCCCCTTGTAGTCACATACGTGGTAGACATGAAAGGAAAGCAGTGTAGCAAGTTTTCACTCAAAAGTTGAGGGGGACAACTATGGGAAAGTTATTTGACAAGTTGGAGAGAAGGCATTTGTCCTCCCTTAACATCACTTTGCTTATTGCTAAACATGTTATAAGAAAAAGTGCAAAAGGAAAAAATAAATGAAATTTAAATTTAAACAAAAATAAATAACCCAGTTTTTTTTTAACAATTATTAATTAAGTGGTCTTAGGTTCTTAATGAATTTCGTAGATTTTATTTATTTATTAAAATTTTATAGTCTTTGGGTTATATTTTATATTTTTAATTAAGTTAATATCAATTTTTTACATAAAATTCATATATATATATTATTTTTTCCAATTTTTTTATTTGAAGGTTTTTTCATTCTCTTTATTTTTTATTTATTTATTTTAATTTATTACTTTCTCATAAAACAAAAAAAATAAAACTCCTTATGGAGAAAAACCACTAAACTTAAAAATTTCCTCAGAAATCATTTTTTCTCCTAAAATGACTAAGAAAAATTCACTACCTAAAATACATAATCTCTTTTAAGTAAATCAAAATCAATCCTGGTGGATAGCTTTATGATAATAACTATAATTATAAATTAGTTTGCTAACTAAAATCATGACTATATTCAATAAGTTGTCCCTAATATGTAGGATATAAATATCAATTAAAATAGAATGCAACATTACGAGGAGATTTTTAGAAATTACGATATTCCATAATTCCGTTTCTAATTTTGTATTGAAATAATGGCTATCTATACGACTCTTAACTATAAATTATATAGAACTTGCACATTCCTTTGCAAAGTTTTCCTTTTGACTCGTTACATTTTTCTTATGCTGGAGTTAGACTTTTCAGATTGCGTTAAGATTTGGTTATATATATATATATTATATATATTTTGAGTGATATAATTTTTTTTTATTGATTAAGAAATTTAATGATTATTTTTATCAATATAGGAGTTTTTTAAGAATATAGATACAAGTTGTATAAACTTATTATGTAATTCTAAATTTATCAAGAATCGGAAAAAAACACGTATAAATATTTATATATTTAAAAATTATAAAATTATATATATAAGAGATAAGATTATTTTTCCAAATCTATAAAATCATTTTTTTCTTAAACTTGTTAGCATAAATTATTGAGTTTTATGCTGTGAGTTTCAAAATAACACTTGGGTTTCCAATAATTAACAAATTACCCATAAACATTGATAACAATTTGTTGGTTTAATTCTTAGAGTTTGTATACATATGTATTGTTAGAGGAATGTTTATATTTATATATGATTTATAAACATGAAAATTTTAGATATCATTAACAATGTCTTGTAAAAAAGAATATCACTTGTGTTAATGCAATAATAAGTGTTGAACCACTTTTATTAAGTTTGGTTAGAAAAACTAAAATAGCAATTAGTGAAAACTAGGCATTCAAATAGGTTTGAAGTTATGGCCTCCTTTTTAGAAATATCCATTGGGTGGATACTTCAATTTATTGAGGTATTTATAGGATCTATATAGACACGCAAACAAGATTTTTCTCGAGTGGCCTTTTGGTATTACAATATCTATTTTTTTCTATTTCAATATAAACAATCATTTACACAACCTTAAGAAAGGAATCTTTCTTTTTAAATGCAATAGTAGGCATTAAATCACTTTTATCCATGAATTTAGCTACCAATAAGTAAAACATATAATTTCCTTCCCATTTATTAGGGATTTGAGTATATATCACACAAGTGGAGGTCCAAATTATTATTTTTGTGATATGAACTTATTCCTATTTATCTATTATATTTATTATAACTAATTACATATAACTTTATTGCATATTTAATAATGAAATTGAATCCTCGTCTATATAAGAGGAAATTCTCACTATACTAGGAATGGAAATATAGCACGATGTTACTATCTCTTTATACTATTATCATATTCTTAATATATAGTATGAGAACAAGCCATAGTCAAACGTACTACAAAAAAGAGTCATAATAATCACAACATCCACCTATATATTTTAAAATGGATGATTAAAATGGCTAACAATTAGACTTGTAGTTTTTTACACTTTGGTTTTCTTCCTAGTATCTAGTTATCATGAAAACAAGCCATATTATATCAAACAAAAAAACTAACCTACGAATTTTATTACAAAGCCGCCAACAAATATGCAATGTAAGTGAAATACTTAAAAGATGAAACAAGTAGATGAAGCATGCAATACCTTAGGATAAATCTAATTAACTCATCCAAAATAGAATAGATTAATGTCTAACCCACTAACTAATCATGTCCACAATAGTGGAACTTGTTTACGTATAAGGACGTGTTAATAAAACTAATGTTGATTAAGTATAAGGACGTGTTAATAAAACTAATGTTGATTATGCAAACTAATATTGGTTAATTATACTTTGATTTGTTGGGATTTCATTCCTTAATAGAATTACATGCCTTTACATTGTCTATTGTCAGCTAAATTCTTTTTTTAACTTCAAATTTTACAAAAATCCGCCTCAATTAATATTACATATGTCATATGATGGAATATTACTAGTATTTCATGCATTTGTGCAAATCTTATTAGTAAATATGATGAACCTAGTTTAGAGTAACATCTTATAATGTGAAATGCACCTTCGTGAGATTCTTCATCAAATTTTGACTTTATACTTTGGCACGTCTTTTGTAATCACCATTTTTTTATGACTTTCTATCTATTTTATATTTTTATAATTTATTTTATATTTTCTAAAGTATTTCTTTTGTAAATTCATTTTTTAAAAGAATTATACTTACCATGCTCCTATGTGTCTTTCTAGGTTATTTGGCTAAGTGAAAATGTATGTAAGTATTAGCATAAAAAAAATTAATTTGAGAAAATATGTTTTTTTATATCTAAATGACTCAATAATATCAATTTATTTGTGTCACTTAAAATATATGCTATTGACAAAAATGTGTTGTTTATTATAAGACTCTTATTATTAAATCACAACTACAATAATATGAATAATATTATATTATTAATGATAATAATTTTCTTTGAGAATATTATACAATTAAATCATATTAATATATAATAATATATAATTATATAAAATATAATATATAATATATATATATAATTTCAAAAATTTTCAATTATAAAATAAAACATCAAAAAAATATTTAAAATAATTTAACTTAAATATATGTTATTTAACTTATTTTATAATTACTTTTGTTTTATAAAAAAGTTATCCAAAAATTCAAACTAAATTTTAAATATTTTTGATATTTAAATTAATATATATTTGTAATTTCATTTAAACATAATTAAAAATATACGTCACAAATCATTTTAAATACCCATTTGAGCAACCATTAATATTTTTCTGGATCATTCAGTACCGATAGATCTATGATCCAACTCCTTTCATAATGAAATAAATAATAATGTATCATAAACCATTTCTAATGAAATAAAATAATGATGTAAGCATAACTAGAAAATGGACGTAAAAGAGATTTTTGGATTAAAAAACCATATTGGGATAAATAAGAATGGAAAATTTTTGCAAGTATATTGAGTGAGAATTAAAAATGAAAACAATCCCATCATGGATCACATCGAAGCATCTTTGTGATTGAGTAATAATTTTCAAAATATATATTTTCCATATGAAAATTTTACCTGTCAATTTTTTTTAGATTTTTTTTATTATTATTGTTTTTTGAAATTAAATAAATATTATTTATAGTATTTTCTTAGTTAATTAATCAATTGATCCTTGACGAAATTGAAATTATTGTTAAACAATTTGTTGCATCCTAAGAAAGATTCACAACCAACACCAATGCAATTGCATATATACTATCTATTTTACATTTTTATAATCCAAAACACAAATATTTAGAAATTTATATAAAACCTACATATACTTGTCATACAACTTACACTTAAATGGGTTATATGCAATATTTACATGGTGTTTTTAAATTTTAGAACAATATGTGAATAACATATTATTTCCTTCCATATAACATAACAGAGTTTTTTTTTTTTTTTAAACACTTCGAATTAGTTTTGCATTGCAAATAAAAGTGAGGATGAAATCTACTCAAAAGGTAGGGAAACACTCAGTTATAAAGGAAACTAGCATGAGAACTAAGGAATTCTTTAATACCATGGAATCCTCACAGGCATTACTTCATATATTGTCTACATTCTTAATCACGATGGGCACCATGGTATTGATATACAATTGTAGGTTGGTGAAGCAAACTCTCATTAGATTTAAGGACTTCATTTGAGGTTCTTGTGTGTTATATCTACAACACAAGTATAAAAAAAAGACATGGAGCTACACTGTTGTAGTGAGCTCTTTCATTTTATTTTTAATTCAAGCCTTGACATGAATTCGTATTTGGCAATGACTATGTGAGGTGAAGTGTTCCGATGAGGTTGTACATATAAGAATCCATTTACCATCGTTATATAGAGAAATTTATGATTGAAATTGTCATAGTTAATGGATCAAATTGATAGATATAAAATTACGAGCATGGCCCTTATTTGTTCTCTAGTTATATGTGATTATTGTTCTACGGGTATGTCTATTGGAAGAAGAAATAGAGGATCTGGTGGTGGTTGTCCCTACCATTTCCATCCCATCAAATATCTGTTATACTTTTATCAAGTTTGGGCTTCTAGTTCCAGTAGGCATTTCATGCATTTCATTAGGGCTTGATTAGGTTTCAATTAATTGAGCTAATAATAAGGATTATACACACATGCATATATCATTTTTGTAACGTAATATTTTATACTAAATTATTTGTGTTCCCCATTTTATTTATGTAGGTTAACTCTTCATATTAAAGCACTTTTCTTCTTTGAATCCAATAATACACATTAAATTACCTTGAACTCCAATCTTTGCTAGCAAGAAATACAAAAGTGGAAAAAATCCATGCTTCCAATAGAATTGGATACTACACCACTACAAAATAACAAGCATTAATTTGAAAGCAATGGAAAACACTAGAAAAGTAAATATAATTTTTTCTTCAAGTTTATTAGGGATGTGAGTATATATTATACAAGTGGAGATTCAAAGAAATGTTTATTGGAGAAAAATGTCCTCTTATTTCTCTATTATTCATTTTATAACTAATTACATATCCTTTTGTTGCATATTTAGTAACCAAATTGAATTATTTTTCATATAAGAGGAAATATTAACAAGATTAGTGATCACAGTATAGAAAGATGTTATTATCTCTTTATATGGTTATCATAATCATAATATGTAATATGAAAACAATCCATGATGAAACATACCACTTAAAGAATCATAATAGCTTTAATATCTACATCTATCTTTTATCATTTACATTGTTATCATCTCATTATCTAAATAGAAATAGAATGGAAACAAGTCATCTTTTATAAAATAAAAATATTAAACTATAAGGTTTCTTAGAAACTTACAAACAAATATGCAATGTAAGTAAAATTGTCAAAATACAAGTAATATACCTGGAAGTTGAAAAAAATGGATGAAAGAAGCACTACCTTAGAGTGAACCTAATAAAATGATGTAAAATAAAGTTGACTCATGTCTAACCAACTAAAGAGTCATATTCACCAAAGAGAAGCTTCCTTGGGAATTATGACTTGTAACCAGCCCAACATTAATTTTGCAAAATAACATTGTTTAACATACTTTGAATCAGCTTCCTTTAAATTATAGGAATTTGCATTGTTGGTTTTTATGTAAATTGCTTTGACTTTAACTTTTGAGGACAATCAACATCAATATATTCTTTAGATGTTCTAGGATGGAATATTAAGTACAGTACTTCGTCCATTTTTATGAAGAACATAAGTGGATGTGATGAATTAAGAATAAAGTAATTTGTTTTGATGTGATGAATCGTTCACACTTTTTCATCAACTTTTGGACTTTACACTTCAACATGTTTTTGTAATCTTTAATTGGTTGATAATTTTCTAACTACTTTGCATTTTGACAATCCTCTCAATGCTATATGTTATATTCTTAGTAAACTAATTGGTTGAAAGTATTGTACTTATAATATTCTTAGTAAACTAATTGGTTGAAAGAATTGTACTAACAATGCTTTCTACCAAATTATTTTCGCTAACCTAAAACATACATTATTATTAAAGTTATTTGTGAAGAAATTCATTAGAACGATAAACTTGTTTCAATTTTAAACAAATCAACAATGTAAGTTTGTCTAAATCACTTAAACATAAGTTATGTATTAGTAAATGTGTCTAAATCACTTAAACATAAGCTATGTATTAGTAAAACATGTGCTAGTTATGATAGTCAATCAATGTAACTTATTATTATGATTATAAGTAGAAATAATTCTAAAAAAAATACATTTTCCAAAAAATGATAAATAATATTAGAAAAATATTATAGCATCTAATTAAAAATTAAAATTAAAGATAGCAAATAAAATTATTTTTAAATTTTTCTAATTATAAAACAAACAAAACTAAGTATAATTCCAAATATTAATATATAAAAAGAGACTTAAGAATGAAAATATAAATATGAAATTATTCATAAATGTTTTTAAGTCTATATTTTTTAAATTTATAAATTACTTAAAATATAAAGAAAATAGAAAAGTTATATAAATATGCTGGCCGCTTAGTTCTTAAACTAATCTATTTAACCAAAAATTTGTGGAAATACAATGAGCATTTATCATACGACTTCACAGAAAAAAAAATCAAATACATCAAACCAACGAATGAAAAAACAATCTATAACTATCTTTACCTAGTAAACTTTAAAATAATTTTTACCCTTAACCTATTGACATTCACATATTAACCCTAGGCAAGAGTGATAACATCCCCGCATTTTTGTGGGAATGCATATTTGATAAAAACTATTTGTACATACTAGGGTTCGATTTTTAGTCAACAAATCGTTTTCGGCTTTTTATTTCTATTTTAAAGTAGATGCAATACCGTTCGAAGTTCATTTCTCAGCCCGGTTCGATCAGTTGATATGAGACGAGATCGAAACTGCTGTTACTCTGTTTTAATAAACAGAGCCTATGTAGTTAAATACCGGTGAGCTTAAGTCGATGGTAGATTTCCAGAACACTTTGAAGAGATTCCGTGAGATCCATTCAACAGAGACAATAAACGCAGCCTGGTTTCCGGAACACTTTGAAACGCTTTCTTCACCGCAATATGATATATGCGAACAATCAATCCCACATGCGACTTATATTTAAGTTTTGTGCCTCTCATCAAATCCATCCCGTATGCAGCGATATCTGCTGTGTATGCAAGTGTTATCGGTTAGGTATGAGATTTATCAGTTCAATTTGCGAACCATCAAATACGATATGCGAGTTGCTTCCGCTGGATATGCAATCATCTTTCAGATACGCTAATCGTCAACTAGACATGCCCGATTGATATGCGCGTTGTCTAGAAAGCGCTAGTTATCAACAATATGATCTCGTTCAATGGTAAACTTATCAACACAATATGCGATACCAATGCTGGTTATGCGCGTTATCTATCTATGGTGATATGCCAATTATCATGTGAATGTGCTATATGCGAACTATCAAGGCTAGACGCGGGCTATTTCCATATGATATGCGCGCCTTATGGGTCTGATAACCGCGTTGTCGGTGGAATCTAAGAAATGTCAATGCAATACGCGAATCATCTATAACGCACACGAGAGTTTTATTTGTCGGATGCCGGAAATAGCGGGAAAATTTGGTCATTATCAACATGTTATGCGAGCTATCCATGGTGGATATGCGCTTATCTTCAGAATACACGACTTATCTCTGCCAAAATGCGAATTATCAACGTGATCTGCCCCTGTTCTTATCATACGCCAATTATCAATAGGATCACTGCATATCGCTTTGATAACTCGCGTACCGATGGTGATAAGTCGCGTATTTCAAATATAACGGCATATCCACCGTGTATATGTCGCATAACATGTTGATAGCTACCAAATTGCCCCACTAATTGCCGTATCAGAAGGATAAAACTCGCATATGAATTGTAGAAGATTCGCGTATTGTGTTGACATTTACCATATTCCAGTGACAACGCGGTTATCAGACCCATAAAGCGCGCATATCATGTGGGGTTAGGTCCCGTGTGGACTTGATAGCTCATATAGCACATTCACTTGATAATTCGCATATCACCCATAGATGATGCGCATTTCCAAGAGCTATAACTCGCGTATAGCATTGTGGATATTCGCATATCAAAGGGAGCCACTCAAATGCCGTTGATGTCTGGCATATCCAGAAGAGATATCAACGCGATCTGCTAATTCTCAATCCTACCACGGCTCTGTAACTTTTACGATTAATCAGATTCGCAAAGCAAATATCTGTAACAACGCGATATGTGATTTATCTCGCCTAAATATATGAATTACCTGATTTAGGTATGCGACTATCAACGTGATATCCGAAATATCTCTGCCTGATATGCCAATTCTCAATGGTTCCATGCCTCTGTAGCATATGGGGCGGTCTAGGGTTCTAATTCCAGGTACGTATTTGTCTTTGTTTTTCCAATTCTATCTTTCCTCCTCTTATTTTTTGCTCGTCTGTTGTATTCATTTTTGTAATTTAAATTTGGGTTATCACTTGTAAGGATTTTTACTTTTACTAGGGTTTATAGACTCTACGTTGCAAAATCTATTTTCGTTTTTTTTCCATTCGAAATTCTTTTAATTTAGCGGATTTAGCCCTTCCAAACATGACGATACCTCCCGATTATTTCGGTATAGTTTGCTCGATTTAGAATTCAGAGAGGACAATAATTTTAGGCATGGTTTCTTGGTTTTATACCGGAAGAATTTTATTGATTTAGAGCTCTTCAGAAATCTTCTTTCTACCTCTTCGAAAAGTTGCGGTCAATTCATTGGAGAGCCAACTTAGTTTTACATTCAGCCGTGTGTAGATTTTGTCTCGTGCGCCGAACTCAGGTGATGAGAAAATTAAAATACTCGGTCACTAAAATTTGTGATACTGATTTGGAATCGTAAATACAAAAATTAATTGCACAAAGCTTATTGTCCTGTTGGGATAAGTTTTGCCACAGTTACAAGCATTTTCTCTGCGCAAGATATCTCTATTTGTTCAGTAAAGACATTGTTAGATTCTAGATCAGGGATTCGGCCAGAGATGCCATCATGACTAAATCTTTTTGCAGAATAGATTTCATTTCTGCACATGCTGTAGTCCATTCTCCCAAATATTTAATAATTTATGTTTATGATCAAAACTGTGTTTCTTTTATAATAAAATAAAAAACATTTGAAGTCCCGTAATGTATTTGCTTCATCTTATGCAAACTCTTATTGTTATGGTTACATTTCTTATTTCTTACTGTTCAATTTGTGAAGTTGAGGGGCTTATTTTATGGTCAAATATGATGTGTAATCATGTCTATTTTCAGTACGAAAAAAGCACAATTTATATTAATATCAAAGGAGAATTTACAAAAAATTGCAGTTGTTCTATCATGTTATAGACAGTAAGCATCTTGATGTAAAAGCAAGTACCACCTACCTCCAAAGTAGAAAAAAACACAATGGATCCATCATTGAGAAAAAACTATATATGGGTGGCTGTGTGAAACAGAGTAGAAAACAGAGATAACTAGATTACAGCCCATAGTGGTACAACAAAACCCTGTTGAAGAAGAAAGTCACTATCTACGAAGGAGAGAAATCCCACCTCGCAGAGGACACTGTATTATGCCCAGTGGCCAGGCAGTAATTATCCATCAACGGGGACAAAACAGTGCTCATTATTGCGGAGATGAAGTCTATATTCCTAGAAGAAGAAGGTCCTCCATGACATAGGCATTATTTTCCTAGAAAATATCTGTATGCCATTAGCCAAGTTCTTGGGACAAACCTTTTTTTGATAATCTGTTAGCTTGCTCATTTTGGGATCTGACTATATGCTGAATTGAGTATCCATTTTGAAGTTGCCAATAGATCTCGATTCTCTTCATCCATCCTAGTAGAAGAGAGTTACTGATGGATGCCTTCCCTAATACATGATCAATAATGATTTTGGAGTCTCCATGTATATGTAAGACAAGAATATTTCAAAAATTGTTGAACCATAATAGACCTTAAAGAGCCATTGCTTCCGCTTTGTTGTTTGTGCCATTTCCTCCATTCCAATAAAGATTGTATTTTAGTTGTTCGTTTACGGATATCCAAAAACCACAAGCACATATGCCTTTTTGTGCAGCGTCATCCAAAAAACCCATTGGATAATCTCGCAGTGAGTTATTGTGCCCATAGGGGTTGCTACTTGGTTGTTTAGGCTGGGGCATAAAGACGTAATTTGAAATAATTTTGTCACTGATTCGCTGAAACTCCTCTCTCTTGTTTTGGAACAAGAAGTTGTTCCTCCATTTCCAAATTGTCCATAAACATATTAAGGAGATGGGTCTCCAGGAGGGATTTTGTGTACTCCACCATTCCATTGAGTCCTTAATGGAATAATGCATTATAAAACAGAGACCAAAAAAATTAGAGAAGTTTTTCCATATCTGAGTGGTGAGCTTGCATTGCAAGAAGATGTGATCGTTGTTTTAACTTCAACTTTGCAGATAGAGCAGATGCC
>APFE030699518.1:0-62009 GCA_000404065.3 Pinus taeda | reverse complement strand
AAAGAGGGTTTTTTAGCCATTTTGAGGAGCATGAGCATAGGTGAATGTGGTTTCACAACACAGTAGGGAGACTGACATGATGGCAGTGACATTTTACTGTGTAACAGAGCCATTTGCACATTTTCCCCCCCAACACATGCTTGTTGACCATACCTCTCATCGTGGAGTTCATGTGCATCCGCGTAGGTTGCTTTTCATCTACCTGCACCCACCTAGCCAAATGCACACACGGACCATCTCGTCCATTGTATTTGTCCGTCAACCACACCCTAGGCTTCCCAAATTGTGTGTGCATCATCCTCATGCATTCACGCCAGTCATTAAAGCTCCCTTTGTGCAGACCCCACCACCTCGTGGGCATAGCGCGCAGTACCCAACCCAAGGCCTGGAAACGTTGCTCTTCCTACACTTCTCTTTCAAATTTATCCAAGAATGTATCTACCTCACTTTACCCATCATAAGTAGGCATATCTCTTACCTCTGTCGATATGCAACACAGTGACCTGGTCATCATATTACAATTCAGCATGGTTACTTCGTGTAACCGATTCTGCCATCACTCTATCTCCTCATCAGAATCTGAAGTACATGAGCTCTTGTGCTCCCATGAAATCCACCCATCCATAGTGGGATTCACCCAGTCTTGCTCTCATGCAATTATCTTGTATATGTAGTCCAAATCATCATCACTTTCATAGTCACATATCGGCTCTGTACAGCGCGATCCTTCATAAAGGTCCAGGAGTATATCTACGCATAGAGATTTCTTCTCAAAAATCATCTTGCACTTCTTCAGATTAATCATCCCATTCATGTCAGTGGCCCAATTGATTCCTAAGAGCGTGGGGTAGGGATTGTTTTCATCAACAATCTTTATCACTTCAAATTCTACTAGCACACTCGCTCCCTCAATATCCACAATAATCCCCTGCAATTGCCCCGTGGGTATTATTGTCTACTGGTTTTCCATTCGCAACTGAATAGGAGACCACTTCAGCGTAGATCTCCCCATTCACTCCCATGTCTGCTTCAGCAGAACATTCACATCCGATCCTAAATCTAGGATTACTTGGTCCACTTCATATTCTCTAATCTACATCGTTAACCTCATTTCTCTTCCCATCCTTGTCTTATGTTTTCCAATCTTCTGAACTATGCGTGGTTCTCCTGGTACAGTCCCAGCACATCTGTTAATGAGTTCCTATAAACCTTTTACAACATTACTTTCACGCAATAACTTCATTCATGTTTCCAAGAACGTCGTGAGCATATATGGGTCCATCTCCGACTATGGTCTATCTTTTCTTCCTGAAGTGGAGGCATCAGTGAAGTTGTTCTTAGCTTCCATGAAGGTTTCCCGAGTGCACTCCAAATCAAACTCTGCTTCTTTCGTCGGAGCTTTGCAAACCCAAGTACTATCTTCTGGTTTCTTTCCCTTGCCATCTCCCATCGTGATTCCACTTCAAAGCACAATTTTCACATTCAGGTCTTCCTCACGTGGCTCAGACCTCATCATCTATAGGTTCTGAGTCGGGGGATGTGATAAAGGAAAGTGTTCCCTCTGTGGACAGAGGCAACCCCTCTAGCCCTAGAGTGGGTCTAGTCACAACAAAGACAAAACAATAATCGATTCCCTTAAATAGTCATCGTTTGAGGCCTCCCTCAAACCGGTAGTTGATGAAGTTTCCATTGTGCTGCGCCAGCTTCTGTTTCTTTCTCCTCAATGAGCAATCAACCTGAAACACCACAAGAAAACAACAGAGCACGTAAACGAGAAAAGCAATGATCTATTTACTTATAAAATCAATAAATCATAAGCTATCATGTAAATTGTACATAAGATATAGGAAATCATCATTGATTGTATTAAAATGAATCAAGAGCAAAGCTTACAACCAAGTCTTGACGTCGCAAACCTTCTTGGAGGGTCCAGCCAGTATGTTTCTTCAAGAATTCACTCTCAAGAATGGATCTCCCAAATAGATGATATCTCTCTCTAACTCATAAGCTCTAATACAAGTTTAAGGCACTCCACAACCTCTTACCAAGCTATTAGCAATCTCACACTTGTCACACTCAAACCAAAGTTATCTATTTAATTTCAAAGCAAACTCAAAAGAACTAGCTAGCACTGCCCAACTAAAGAACTAGTAGATCATAGCAATGGCGAGTGATTTTATAGGAGAAGGAGTATCCATGAAATGAGGGAGAGGGAGCTTATCCTAAATGGAGGTTGCACAAGAGGCGGAACCACCATCCCATAGGAGGAAAAGTGACCCAAACTTACCGAACAACCAACTCTAGAAACACCCAGAAGGCTGACTATTTGAACAAATTCACTTAATCTGGGTTGTCGCAAGTCATGAACTAAGGATCAGCGATGACATCGCAAGCCAGTAATGCATCCAGACCAATCGTCGCAATACATAACTGGAAGCTTTGCGTTGAGCCCTAAAATTCGACCATCGCGGAAAACACGTGTACACCTGCGACAGCGTCGCGATGAGACTATTCATGACAAGGGATCGTCACACATTTTGATGGCTTATTAGCAACGATGCAGAAACTTAGGAAAAAAGGGTTAGTCTTGAGCATTAGAGAACATTTGCTTAATATTCTTGCACGAGTGGGAAGATATGGACATGTTTATTTGATGTATGACACAGCAGAGGGACTGAGATGAGGACAGTGACAAATTACCATGTAACAGATGCCCCCTAAAGCATGAAGCCCAAGAGAGTGGGAGGGGTGAAATGCTTTATGAAACCATGACCGAACTGGAACACTACCTCAAAGAACCTACAGGTGCAAGTACAACTGATATCTCTGATAGTGGAATACATGTAGTCTAGGCATGGGCACAACCATCCAAAAGACGTATGAGATCTGGTCTGTGGTATGGACGCAACCACCCAGTCAATAAGACCATTGTAATAATAAAGGTATGGTCGCAGCCATCCATGAAGACTCAGGTATGGTTGCAGCCATCCTATCACAGAGTCATGTATATAATCACAAACCAATCCACTGCAGCCCAAACATATGTAATCTTAGCCCAGGGTCTTGCATCCGTAACTGATCGAAGTGCAAATTCTAGCATGTGAATAGATGTGTTGAAATCGAGCATGATAGAAAGTCGCTTGATTACCGGTCAATGAGGGAAATAGTTAACAAGCATGAGAGAAACCACCAATAATGTGAATGGCTCTCAAGGTACTATCAGTACAATCCACTAGGCGTGAAAAATGAGCTGAAGTCGAACACCCGTGGAATCACCCTATCGAAGACCAATGATGAAAGTCTATTGTCAGGTGCGAAGAACTTGCCCTTGAGGCATGTAAGATCCAAGGTACCGAAAAGGGATCTCTAGATCAACCTCCTGGATAATGATCTGGTGTCAATAGGAGACGATTTGTCGCAGGAGGGCCATAACGTTTCCCCCATCAATGATTTGAGATAAGGAACAATTGGTAGATGTGAAATAGAGCATCAGAGGAGGAGGTAAGGGTGTGAACTATGTTAGCACCTAAATCTTCCTTAGGCTGAAGGAAGGCAAAATTTAGGGTAACCAAAAACCACGCTCAGTCTGGTAGCTACCCCTACCAGAACAGGAGAAGGCTCTCTTCGGGTCACGCTCAGTGAATAGATAAACAATGTGGTCTGAGATGACTTACAATGAATATTGATTTTAGGCTAGTAAATAGATATGGAAACAAGAAGCAATTTTTATAAATGACTGATTTTTTGGGATGGTATGGGACCAACGAACAATAATGAGCAGAGAATTTAACACAATGGCACAGATTACTTCGTGAGGCAAGACAGGCGGAAAGTCTGGCAATTAGTTTTGAAATAATGCGAAATGGAAAGATTGCTTAGGAGGGTGAAAAGGGCATAAACACATGAATCCTTTTCAATAGAAGAAGAACACTGAAATGTGAAACTTTCCCACAGGTAGAGAAATAAACATGAATTCTACCTTGTCTTACTTAGAAAATTTCACTGAAAATGAATATGAATGAACTGTGAAACATAACGAAATACATATGAAACATAAAGAGAACACATTTGCTACACTCACAACCACATGAATCTCATGAAACAAAGCCGTTGCCTTTCATTAATCCTTCAAGAGTCCAAATTGTGCCCAAGTGTGCTTGTTGGAAATCTTGGCCTGTCTAATTTCCAACCCAAGTGGAATTTCTGAATTTGGTGCTCATTTGCCCCTCCAGAGCTTGATTCTCCCAAGACTGCTTCCTGTGTGTCAAAATAGGGGCAGAGAGGTCATGTTTTGAGTGTTTTGACCTCCCGGGGACTCAAATCATGCCCAAATTTATTTCCCATGCACCAGCATGCATGATGTTTCATGCTGAATCCAAAAATGCAAGCCATTTGTGATTTGGAGCTCCCAATCCTAAGTGCCGCGCCAGTGGCGCGGCGCACAGGGAGAAAAAACCTGTGTTGTGACCAAAAATTTGTCATGTGACCAAAATTGCCCCAAATTTCTTGAAATTTGGGCTGGAGATCCTCTATGAGGTGCTATGCTAGGCCACAAAGGCTTCAGCCAAGATTCAAAGCTGATCTTGCTCTTTTTTCCTCTTTTGCCTCTTTGTCGCTTTGCTCAATTTTGCCTTCAAACTCCTTATCCGAGCCTTTGAACTCATGTCTCGTGCCCTATAATGATAAACCAGCCGCCTCAATATGGTTTTTTCCTTGTCGGCCTTCTCTAGCAGTCTCTCTAGGTGGATGTTAATATGCTCGAGCCAAGACTCTTGGTCATTGTTAATCTCTTGCTCTAAGGGAGTGAGCTCAATCCTCCTATGTTGGGTAGCTTGGCGATTCTCACGAATGCTTTGCAGCTCCATGATCTCATGCTGGTCCTGAAGTTGTTTCTTCCTCTACTCCAAATACTTGATAATCCACTTGGCCCTCTCCAAATTGAGTGACAAGTCTTGGATCTCCATTTTCTGCTCCTAGATGGTCCTCCTAAGTTTGTCACTCTCCTCATCTACATCATCATCATGAAAGAGGATGAAGTTAGTCTATTCTTCACCTGATGGCCCCTCGTCATGCATGGGCCTCTTGACCTTGTCCTGTACCTGTGTTGCTGATGTCGGAAGTGAGGCCCCTTCCACCCCGGGTGGAGATAACACTCGCTTTGCTGCTGCAAACAAATACCTAATGCCTCTCTGATAGGTGATGAATACTGGCATAGTAGTGGTCTCATGGCACTCATACTGATGAGAAGGACCACCTATCTCATGCTCAACCTCTAATAATACCTGTGAAGTGCTGAAGAGGTCACGGGAGATGAAGTCATCCCAAGTAATGCCCTGCAATCCTAGCTGATGATCCACCAAAATCTTAATAAGAGCAAAGTGATAAACACTATTAAGTTGCTGCTGAGGTGTCTTGTGTTGCATGAAGGTGATCATCTTCTCTATGTTACTACAAATGAAATATGGGATGTTCATCATCCGTACCTTGGTAAAGCGCATGAAAACCCTCATGTGATAGGCATATAAACGAGAGAACCTCCCCTCACAGCTGAAATATTTCATGATCAATTTCATGAGTGGATCATATTCATCTTTCAAATATCTGAATGGAAAAACTCTTTGGAGCTACCTCAAGAAAATGGCCTTAATGTAAGGCTCATAATGCTGCCAATCAACCTTCTATTTCTTGTGCCACTGTTCTCCAACATTCGGTATGCCGGTTGCTAATGAGATAGTTTCGGGTGTCAGTGTGAAGGTGACCCTGGCCAAGATAGAGTCACCTCCATGTAAGTGAAGCACAAAAAGACGGGCCAACTCATGATGAACTCAAACATTAGCCACCCTTTGACAAAACTCAAAACATGATAGATGCTGGAAACATGACATAGCAAGAGGGCAGGCCTGCAATTCTATGAGGGTAGTTGGCTCATCCCTAACATGTTTGCCACTTTTGTGATGTCTCCGGGGAGCCTGTTCTTCTGAGGATGAATCACTTTGGGTTCCCATCTCATACTCTGATGAATTCTCAGATGCCATGATTGTTGTATGTGTACTGTGTTTGGACTGCCCTTTGATGATGGTAGTGAAACTGTGTAATGATATGAACTCTGCCACTAAGGGGAACAATGCAAAAGGGACTGTTAGGAGGGGAATAATATGATGGGATTAGGGGTTATGGGGAGAAGTTTTGTTTAGGGACATGTAGGGGGGTTTGGGGATTTTATAAGGTAGGGTTTTGGGGTTTAATGTTTGGAAAATGAGTAGAGGGGATGGGGAATAGGGGTTTAGTAATGTTTAGGATAGGGAAAAAATGGGGAAAAATGGGATAAGGGGGGAAGGGAACAATGGAAAGAAGGGGAAAAATTGGAGGTGAAGAGGAGCCTTGGCATCAACACCACAAGTTTGCAACCCTAGAGCAAATGCTTTTATGTTTTCAAGTGGTAGGGTTTAGGCATTTTTATTGCAATTATACATAGCCATGAACCACCATATGTTCACAAAATTTGATGAGCAAGCCAAGATATAGACCCTACCTATCGATTTGAAGGGTTTCAAAGAGATTTGTTGCAATTTTGGCACAAATCCGGGCCTTTGTGGGTGTGCGTCGCACAGCAAAACCAATGCACCGCACTCAGTATATGCATCACGCCTGTGTTAACTTTACACTATGGGGTCGCGCTCTGTGCGCCACGCTCTTTATATGCGCCGCGCCCCTCTGTGTGTGCGTCGCGCTCTTGAAAACGACTCCAAACTTCACTCAAACGTGTGCTAGCTTGTCTTAATCACTTTTAAATGCTTTCTCTCCACCTTGGTATGAAAAATTATTATGTTACTTGTGGAAACTTGTATATAAAGGCATTTGGATTCATGGGTTTAATTTTTTCTTCTTCAAAAACCCACTTTGCTAATGTTTCATTTTGGCTCTTTTCACTGAGTTAATGAAACACTGAATTTCACTTTTCCCTTTGAATTTTTAGCTAGAATGATGAAATTTTCGGAACTTTTTGCAAGGGTCGCATGACATGGCATTTGGCCCAAGAAACCATAAATGTGCCTGAAGAAATCAACTGAAGAATTTTTTGAAAATTATCACAAATGACACACTGTTTGACTTTTCTTCAAAACAGAGTTTTGAGGAACATTCGAAGTCTATCAACATGACGATGAAACTCTTTGAATCATAACTTTGTAAGGGCCTCCCTCTGGACTGCATGGCTTTATTGGACATGTTTAAAGACCAATTTGACTAATCCCTAGACCTAATGATTGAAAATGACTCTTGTCCATTAAAGGATCGAACATTGACTGTCATGGACTTTAGTGAACCTTGACAAAAGACCTGAGCTAGCAGGTGCCAGACATGAGGGGAACTGATTAGCAAGACCTTTTCCGTTAGATTATGACATGCCCCTAGCGGAATGCAGCTAAGTGAATGGAGCGAGACTCCTAAAAATGAAATGCAAAAAGAGTTTTGATCTCTGACGAAGGACTGACAAGACCGACTCTAACATTGGATCCAATGGGGGATGGTAGCTCCTTGGAGGTGCCAAGAACAACAGATCTCTGGAAGAGCTAGACAGTGCCTTCGTCCATTGGGCTATGGAGTCATTATTTCAACAAACAACACAAGACTCTGACTCATTTATGAAACTGAAATGACCATAAAAACTGACTCAAATTTGATATTGAAATGACTTGAAGACTAACTTGACAAACTCAAACCAAACTGAAATAAAATGGTATTTACAATGACAGTGGAAGCAGCGTTAATAACTCAGAAGTGGTACTGCTTGAGCAGCCGACCATTGATCGGCCCTCCTGGACAATATTCCCCATTCATTTCCTTCAGAAGAAAGGCATTCTGACCCCGATATGCTGCAATCTTGAAGGGACCTTTCCAGAGATTCTCAAACTTACCGTGCTTACCTTTTTTCCTCATTCCTTGCATCCCACTTTAGCACCACATCATCCAACTGAAATTTGTCCACCTTTGCTTTTCTGTCATAAATTTTCTTAATCTTCTCCTACAACTTGGATGTGTTCTAGAAGACTTCTTCTCTAGTATGCTGCAAGTGGACCATTTGATTCAACCTTCTCTGCATAGGATTGTCTTCACTGCCGGCCTCCTGAAGAAGCTTGACTACCAGGGCTGCGAGAGAGGTAGGAAGCATTGTATCAAATCCATAAACAAGCTCAAAAGGTGACGTACCAATGGATTTCTTCTGACTGACCCGATCTACCCAAAGTGCAATGACCAACCTCTTATGCCAACTCTTCTTGTTTATTTCCAGCAACTTCTTGATGATGTTGACCAATGATTTATTCGAAGACTCCGACAATCCATTGCCTTGCGGATGATAGGTGGTTGAGTGACCCAAGATGATGTGATATTTATGACAAAACTCTACCATCCTTTTTTATTTGAAAGTTGTTGTGTTATAAATGATTAACTTATTCAGGCAACCAAAGTAAGACAAGATGTTATTTTCAAGGAATGAAATAACTACCGCATCTGTAGCTTGTCTGGTGGGAATTGCCTCGATCCATTTTTGTGAAATAATATGTCGCTGTGAGGATCCATCTATGTTGTTCGGAAGAAGTGGGATGAATTTCACCAATGAAATCCAACCCCCATTACTGGAAAGGGGCACTCACCTCAATAGGCTTAAGTGGTAAAGGTTGTAACTTCTGCCTTCCTTCAAAAATCTAACACTTATGATAGCTCTTGACCATCTTATATACATCAGCAAACAATGTCGGCCAATAGTATCCCGCTCTCAGAATTTTATTTGCTGTTGATTTCCAAAAAAGGTGACCACCACAGTCTCCCTCGTGGCAGTCCACCATGACCTTCTTTGCTTCCTTTTCCACCAAGCAATTTAACAGAATTCCACCGGGATCTTTCCAGTATAGTGCAGAATTTAGAATGCAAAACTTGGCAGCCTTCAATTTGAGTGTTCTCGCTTTGTTTCTAGTCATGCCGGGTGGTGGTGACAAATTTTTAAGCACATATATGATATCTAAATACCACGGAGAAAGAGCAAACATTTCAGATACCTAAATTGACGATCCTTCCTCATTCTCATCAGACATGGCAGCGATCAGATTTATGTCCAAGGCATGCAAGTTTGATTCGGCCATTAACTTTGCCAATCCCTATCCTTTCACAAGATTTGTGGGCTTTATTTCCACATCATATTGCAACAAGGCTGCAATCCACTTTCCTCGTCTTCCTTCCAGATCGGTTTGCACTAAAACATCTTTGATAGTAGCGTTAGGAACATAGGCCAAAATATGAGAATGTAGAATATATACCCGGAGATATTTCAATGCTTTCACAAGTGCAAGGGCTTGCTTCTCAATGATGTTGTATTTTAAGGCTGCATCACTTATAGCTCTGCTGAAGAATGCAATGGGTCTTTCATGATCATCTCTTTTCTACAACAACACTGCTGCCATAGTATGCTCCGAAGCAAATGAAAACAGTATGAAATCCTGAATGTAGTCCGAGCTAACTAGAATGGAGCTAAAGAAAGAGCCAATTTGACTAAATTGAAATATTTTACAGCCTCCTCCGTCCATTTCACTTGGCTATCCTTTTTAAGCATGTTTGTAATCTCTCTTAGGTGTTCAACAAGATTAGGTACAAAGAGGCATAGAAAATTAATTTTACCATTGAAATATTGAATCTCTTTCTTATTCCGGGGCAGATCGATTTGCTGAATTGCTTGTACACGTGCTAGGTCAATACGAATGCCATCTTTTGAGATAATGTGCCCGAGTAGTTTTCCTTCCTCCATGGCGAACAAGCTCTTTTTCGGATTCAGCGACAGGCCATATTTTCTGCACTTTTGAAAGACAATTTTTAGATGGTACATGTGCTCTTCATCAGATTTTGAAAACATTGTCAGATCATCCAGGTACACAACCAGAAAGACATCCTTCTCATTCGCAAAAGCCAAGTCCATTGCATGCTGAAATGTGGCACCCGCATTCTTCAAACTAAAAGGCATTTTAGCGTAATGAAAACTTCCCCATGGAGTGGTGAACGTTGTCTTGTCTCGGTCATCTTCATGGATAGAAACTTGGTTATATCTGGAATAACCATCAAGTAGTGACATACGAGATGCTCCCACTACTCGCTGAAGTATATGGTCCATTTTGGGCAGTGGATAGTTATCTTTCAACGAAACTTTATTGAGATTTCTAAAATCAATGCACAAGCGAAGCTCACCTGTCTTCTTTCGTACGGGCACCAAATTAGAGATCCAATCCATAAATCTGATAGGAACAATGATTCATGATTTGTACAACCTGTTTATCTCCTTTTCAATTGATGGCAGCAACTTTAGATTTATCCTTCTCAACTTTTGTCTGAAAGGTTTCTGATTGGGCTTAATGGGCATAGTGTGTTGAATTATATTGGTATCATATGTCTTTAAGTCGGAATAGTCCCAAGCAAACACATCTCTGCAAATGAAGACAACAAACTAATATATTTGTCTTTGATCTTTTGTGGCAATGCTTTAGAGATTTTTACCATTTTAGGATTAGCAGTTGTTCCGACATTGACTTCTTCCACACCTTTCTCTGTTGGTTGCAATGTTGGTTTGCAGGCTACATTATCTTGATCAAAAAGTTCTTCTAAAGGTATCAAGCCTTTAGGAATGATGTTATTCTTTAGCTGCAACACATCCATTTGATTGATCTGCACGTCATCTGTACCATTACCTTTACCATCGTCACTTTCTACATCAATTGAGGTTTCTTTGAACTTGCCTTTGTTTTGAAAAAAATCATCAATCTCCTCATCATCTTGGAAAACTTGCCAATATCTCTGATTTTTCGAGACAGTCGGATGATGCTTGACATGGATTTCGAATTTATTACTAGAGTTCATTGGAATCTTCAAACTACTTGTTGCCTTAGCAAGAGCATCATCAATGCTATTTTGTATGCGAGGCACACATGTCAAGGTGTATTCTGAAAATAATTTTAGGATGTCTAGAGCTGCATTCCAGTAAGCCTACATCCGAGGATGCTTTGCTTGATATTCGCCTCTGACCTACTTAATTAGAAATTCGGAGTCACCATATACTGAAATCCTCTTAGCATTCAGCTTTCTTAGAATTTTTAGGCCAGCAATTAGAGCTTCATACTCAGCTTCATTGTTTGAACAATCAAAAGCCAACTTGTAAGAGCATACCCGCACGTTACTAGGCACTTTGTTCGGGGCATAGAAAGGACTGCGTACCCAAATCCCAATTCCAATACCATCATTTCCCACTGCTCCATCAAAATCCATGGTCCACAAACCTTCTTCCTCCTCTTGCAAGTGTTGAAAATCTGTTTGTTGTGCCTTGTCTTCTTGCTGTCCATTACTTTCAGCTGATCGCTCAACGGTGTTCTACTATTCTTGTCCTTCTTTCTTTAAAACTCCTATGAAATTTTCTGTTATTTCTAGAATATCATCTATTTCTACTAACTGACTATCGATATCATTTAAACTATCAGAATACAAAACAAAAGACTCTAAATCTGTATGTACATAATTAATCAGATGATTTATTGGTTTCTCCTTGCTTATAATCATGTATTTCATTTTTTGTTCCCGATACAATTTCCTCATTTGGCCAAACACCGGAATCGTTGCATACGAGAAATCTATTTGTAGTGTCCCTTTCAATTTCGCTACCCAAGACCTGGAAAGAAGCATGCCAAACCTGGGAGGAATATCTGCTACAACAACATCCATCAAAACATTCTTCATTAGGAGTTGATCCAGACTCACAAACAAGTCTTTGATGAGCCCTATACATCTTACTCTGCTAGAATCAAATGAATAGAGATCATGGTATTGTCGGGTGATGTCCAGACCCAGCTTATCCATAATAGCCTTGGGCATGAGATTGTGAGAAGCTCCAGAATCGAACATGGCATTATGTAACACAAAATCATGCAATCTTAAACTGATACAAAAAGGTGGCACGTCACTATCAGGAGACTCACCATTCGATGTTGGCCCAAAAATCATTTTAGGTTGATCATCTTCGACATTCACCATGTTAGACATGGGGTCAAAATTCAACATTTTAGATAATTGCCCTCTATAACTATTTTTCCTCATTATTTCAATCAAGGGAATGGATACTTTCAATTTAGAAATCTCATTCTCTAAATTAAAGCAGGAATCTTTTCTACCTCTTTGACTGGGATTTCTTTCCTTTCCTTTTCTTTTGATGCAATTGGCTGATTTGATTTTTTTGCTGATGGTGATTTGCTGCTATCCGAATCAACCGCCTCCTTTCCTTTCCTTTGTATAACTGATGAATCATTATTTGATGTCTCCTCGTCCTTCCTCTTCTGAATTGGTTTGACTGACACATCTCTATTTCTAATTGAATATTGCTACTGCTGGGCGGACAGAGCATTCATATAGCCTCTTTGGTACTCATCTGATTCTTCCTCCAAAACGGTGTCATTTGCTAGAATGAAATTTGCATCTTTATGTACAGCTGGACTTTCTGCATACTCCTCATCCTCAGTAATATAAATAGGCAAATCATCAGGAGTAAAAAGGTGGTTTTCTTCACCTATTATATTCTCGTCCTCATCTAACTCCAGTCATGCATAAAATTTTGCTACAAAGGTGGCTATACTGGCTGCTGTGCTGTCTGCTCTTGGGCTCGCTGATCTCTCTGCCTTATTCTATATTGTGGTTGTTGTTGGCCATGGAAGTTAGGATTTCTATCTTGTGGCTCAGGTTTGTCAAGTTTTACCCTTTCAAGCATCTTCTCTACCTTCCGAAGTAGTAGATCTACAGAGGAAGATTCTTCTTTTACGGTGAGCTTCTTTTCTACCTTTGCTCTAGCTCTCTTGGTCAGCAGATTGGCTTCAACGCTAACCGCTATCTTCTACATGTCTTCCGTTGTGGATGGTTCTCTCTCTTAATCGATAAGCCATGTCAGCATCAAACCCATCTGGGAACTTCACCATGGTTAGCCCCACAAGTGGCCTTAGATGATTGGGAATTTCATTATAAACATAATTGAATCTAATGCAGTAGTCTTGGACCGACTCACCAGCATTTCGTTTGATTTGCTCATATTCAGCTAGAATTTGAATAGGATTCTTTTTCACTTCCCAGCGGTTTAAAATTTTTCTTTGTAGGTTGGCCAAGGTAGCGATACGTGCAGCCGGCAATCCTCTGAACCATTTCCTCACTTCACCTGCAAATGTCTGTACAAAGAGTCTCATTTCCACATTCTCTGCATCGATCTCATGAAGTTCATAGAAATCTGCCATTCTGTCCACATGTTGCTGAGCAGTAATTCTGTCAGGAGTGCCATCAAAAAATGAGATTTTGCTTTGATAATCTGCAGGCGTATCATCTAAAATTTGAGGTAGAATAAGAGGTGCAAAATGAGCAGCCATCACTCTTGGTGGGTTTGGCCTTGGAGGTGTTGGAGGAGTGTGCGCAGTTTGCATGGGGCTAGAAATTGGAGTTTGAAGTTGTGGTAGAATGTAATTATCAATTGACCGGTTAGCCCTTTCTATTTCCAAGTCTATAAGGAACTGTGGATTGTGGACAGTAGAGTCAACTGCCCTTTCAGATTTGGTCTCAAACAATGATATTTCGAACTGCTCATCAAAATTTAGCTCTTCAAGATACTCAAAAATGTCAGGGCATGAATGGGATTTGAACACCGGAGATATAGAGCTCTCTTGATGACGAATTCTTGGAATCAAATTGGGATTTTCGTAGACGTGTGGAGGATCTAGATCTGGATTAGCTCTGGTATATCTTCTAGAAGCCAGCATGCTATTGAGAAAAATCAAAGGACACAACCAACTCACTCAGCCTATCAAATTCTAAACTTATCATCCAGAAGCTTAGAATTATGAAGAATTAAGGGGATTAATTTCATTCCCTAGCGGAGTCGCCACTATGTTAGCACCTAAATCTGCCTTAGGCTAAAGGAAGGAAAAATTTAGGGTAACCAAAAACCACGCTTAGTCTGGTAGCTAGCCCTACTAGAACAGGAGAGGGCTCTCTCTGGGTCCAGCTCAGTGAATAGATAAACAATATGGTCTGAGATGACTTACAATGAATATTGATTTTAGGCTAGTAAATAGATATGGAAACAAGAAGCAATTTTTATAAATGACTGAGCTTCTGGGATGGTATCGGACCAACGAATAATAATGAGCAGAGAATTTAACACAAAGGCACAGATTACTTCGTGAGGCGAGACAGGTGGAAAGTCTAGCAATTAGTTTTGAAATAATGTGAAATGGAAAGATTGCTTAGGAGGGTGAAAAGGGCATAAACACATGAATCCTTTTCAACAGAAGAAGAACACTGAAATGTGAAACTTTCCCACAGGAAGAGCAATAAACATGAATTCTACCTTGTCTTACTTAGAAAATTTCACTGAAAATGAATATGAATGAACTGTGAAACATAACGAAATACATATCAAACATAAAGAGAACACATTTGCTACACTCACAACCACATGAATCTCATGAAACAGAGCCATTGTCTTTCATTAATCCTCTGTCAAAATATACAATGAAGAACTAAGTTTCTCTCCCACAGTCTCCCAGAAATTACAACCAACAAACCAACCAACCCTTTGCAAATGGTTTGCATACAATAAATAGACTATGCCATTAGGAAATAGAACGACCAAGAGTTGGGGAGTTTTCCAAATCATTACAAAGTGGAAGTGGAAAGCCAACCATTAGTTACAGGTGTAGCATTACAAAAATGACAAATTGCTTGGGTGACTGCTCACCTTCCTTTGCCACTTGGATAGAAGCCAACCTTTAGTGGAAATTCTTTAAATTTTTCCTTAGGTGCCAAAAAAAGTGTAGTGTAGATGAGCGGGCCCACTTGGAGAAAGTCGTGAATTGAAATGTCACAAAGCGGAAGTGATTTTGGCCTTTTTCTCTATATGCGTCGTGCCCAAATCTATATGTGCCGTGCCAATTTGGAGGCTTCTTTGAGGTACCTGAAGGCGTTCAAATTATGCCCAAGTGTGCTTCTTGGAAATCTTGGCCTGTCTACTTTCCAACCCAAGTGGAATTTCTGAATTTGGTGCTCATTTGCCCCTCCAAAACTTCATTCTCCCATGAAAGCTTCCAGTGTGTCAAAATAGGGGCAGAGAGATCATTTTTTGAGTGTTTTTGACCTCCTGGGGACTCAAATCATGCCCAAATTTCTTGTCCATGCACTAACAGACATGATTTTTCATGTTGAATCCAAAACTGCAAGCCATTTAAGATTTGGAGCTCTCAATCCTAAGCGTCGCGCCAGTGACGTGGCGCACATGGAGAAAAAACCTATGTTGTGACCAAAAATTTGTCATATGACCAAAATTGCCCCAAATTTCTTGAAATTTGGGCTGGAGATCCTCTATGAGGTGCTATGCTAGACCACAGAGGATTCAGCCAAGATTAGAAGCCAATCTTGCTCTTTTTGCCTCTTTTGCCTCTTTGTCGCTTTGCTCAATTTTGCCTTCAAACTCCTTATTTGAGCCTTTGAACTCATGTTCCATGCCCTGTAATGATAAACCATCCACCTCAATATGGTTTTGTCCTTGTCGGCCTTCTCTAGCAGTCTCTCTAGGTGGATGTTGATACGCTCGAGCCAAGTCTCTCGGTCATTGTTAATCTCTTACTCTAAGGGAGTGAGCTCAATCCTCCTATGTTGGGCAGCTTGGCGATTCTCACAGATGCTTTGCAGCTCCATGATCTCATTCTGGTCCTCAAGTTTTTTGTTCCTCTGCTCCAAATACCTGATAATACACTTGGCCTTCTCCAAATTTAGTGACAAGTCTTGGATCTCCGTTTTCTGCTCTTGGATGGTCCTCCAAAGTTTGGCACTCTCCTCATCTACATCATCATCATGAATGAGGATGAAGTCAGCCTCTTGTTCACCTGATGGCCCCTCATCATGCATGGGCCTCCTGCCCTTGTCTTGTACTTGTGTTGTCGATGTTGGAAGCGAGGCCCCTTCCACCCCGGGTGGAGATAACACTCGCTTTGCTGCTACAAACAAATGCCTACTGCCTCTCTGATAGGTGATGAATATTGGCATAGTAGTGGTCTCATGGCACTCATACTGATGAGAAGGACCACCTATCTCATGCTCAACCTCTGATAATACCTGTGAAGTGCTGAAGAGGTCACGGGAGATGAAGTCATCTCAAGTAATGCCCTGCAATCCCCGCTGATGATCCACCAAAATCTTAATAAGAGCAAAGTGATAAACATTGTTAAGTTGCTACTAAGGTGTCTTGTGCTGCATGAAGGTGTTTATCCTCTCTATGTTCCTGCAAATGAAATATGGGATGTTCATCATCCGTACCCTGGTAAAGTGCATGAGCAGCCTAATGTGATAGGCATATAAACGAGAGAACCTCCCCTCACAGCTGAAATATTTCATGAGTGGAGCATATTCATCTTTCAAATATCTGAATGCAAAAAATCTTTGGAGCTGCCTCAAGAAACTGGCCTTAATGTAAGGCTCATAATGCTGCCGATCAACCTTCTGTTTCTTGTGCCACTTTTCTTCAATGTTCGGTATGCCAGTTGCTAATGAGATAGTTTTGGGTGTCAGTGTGAAGGTGACCTCGGCCAAGATAGAGTCACCTCCATGTAAGTGAAGCACAAAAAGACGGGCCAACTCATGATGAACTCGAACATTAGCCACCCTTTGACAAAACTCAAAACATGATAGATATTGGAAACATGACATAGCAAGAGGGCATGCCTGCAATTCTATGAGGGTAGTTGGCTCATCCCTAACATGTTTGCCACTTTTGTGATGCCTCTGGGGAGCCTGTTATTCTGAGGATGAATCACTTTGGGTTTCCATCTCATACTCTTATGAATGCTCAGATGCCATGATTGTTGTATGTGTACTGTGTTTGGACTGCCCTTTGATGATGGTAGTGAAATTGTGTGATGATATGAACTCTGCCACCGAGGGGAACAATGCAGAAGGGACTGTTAGGAGGGGAATAATATGATGGGATTAGGGGTTATGGGGAGAAGTTTTGTTTAGGGACGTGTAGGGGGGTTTGGGGATTTTATAAGGTAGGGTTTTGGGGTTTAATGTTTGGCAAATGAGTAGAGGGGATGGGGAATAGGAGTTTAGTAATGTTTAGGATAGGGAAAAATGGGGAAAAATGGGATAAGGGGGGAAGGGAACAATGGAAAGAAGGGGAAAAATTGGAGGTGAAGAGGAGCCTTGGCATCAACACCACAAGTTTGCAACCCTAGAGCAAAGGCTTTGATGTTTTCAAGTGGTAAGGTTTAGGCGTTTTTTATTGCAATTATACATAGCCATGAACCACCATATGTTCACAAAATTTGATGAGCAAGCCAAGATATAGACCCTACCTATCGATTTGAAGGGTTTCAAAGAGATTTGTTGCAAGTTTGGCAAAAATCCGGGCCTTTGTGGGTGTGTTCCGCGTAGCAAACCCAATGCGCCACGCTCGGTATATGCATCGTGCCCATGTTAACTTTACACTGCGGGGTCGTGCTCTATGTGTCACGCTCTTTATATGCACCGCACCCCTCTGTGTGTACGTCGCGCTCCTGAAAACACTCCAAACTTCACTCAAATGCGTGCTAGCTTGTCTTAATCACCTTGAAATGCTTTCTCTCCACCTTGGTATGCAAAATGATTATGTTACTTGTGGAAACTTGTATGTAAAGGCATTTGGAGTCATGGGTTTAATTTTTTCTTCTTCAAAAACCCACTTTGCTAATGTTTCATTTTGGCTCTTTTCACTGAGTTAATGCAACACTGAATTTCACTTTTCCCTTTGAATTTTTAGCTAGAATGATGAAATTTTCGGAACTTTTTGTAGGGGTCGCATGGCATGGCATTTGGTCCAGGAAACCATAACTGTGCCTAAAGAAATCAACTGAAGACTTTTTTGAAAATTATCACAAATGACACACTATTTGACTTTTCTTCAAAATAGAGTTTTGAAGAACAGTCGAAGTCTGTCAACATGACGATGAAACTCTTTGAATCATAACTTTATAAGGGCCTCCCTCTGGCCTACATGGCTTTATTGGACATGTTTAAATACCAATTTGACTAATCCCTAGACCTAATGACTGAAAATGACTCTTATCCATTAAAGGATCGAACATTGATTGTCATGGACTTTAGTGAACCTTGACAAAAGACCTGAGCCAGTAGGTGCCAAACATGAGGGGAACTGACTAGCAAGACCTTTTCCGTCAGATTATGACATGACCCTAGCGAAATGCAGCTGAGTGAATGGAGCGGGAATCCTAAAAATGAAATGCAGAAAGAGTTTTGATCTCTGACGAAGGACTGACAAGACCGACTCTAACAAACTGCAGAAGGATTATACTCTTGAACATATCAACGCCATGACTCCGGAATGCGGCAGCATTTTAGTACCAAGGGATCAGAGGTCTGACGAAGACAACATGGATCAGATGGAATGAGGCAAAATGACAACCCAAAACCCCGGAAGGCCAATGATGATGTGAGGATATCGCAACCTGATGAGAAGCAAAAGTGTCGATGTTCAAGAGTGACTAGCTGTTGTAGGTAACCAATGACGACTTCCAAATTTTCCCCTACCATTATTGGAAAGTACCCCAATTATTTTTTAAAACAAGCTTGAAGGGGATAGCATATGCTTGTGATATAAGTTCGATCTTCAGATGAATCCAACCTAGTAATAGTTTAACGATCCCTAGGAAGGAGAAGCTCGAATCCCGTCATGGTGATGACGCCAATGTTGTCAGGGTTTAATGAGTCCGACATAGGTAAAACTCGGAGTCTTTTTCATGTTTAGAGAGTTTGAAAAATAACACATATAAGAAAACTCCATGGGGTCCTTTTTCGTAAATTTGTGTCCCTCGAGCCCAAAAAAGTAGAAAACAATACCCGAGAGAACTGCTTGACCATTACGACCAAGGAGTACTTTTCGTAATTAGTGATCCTGATCTGAAAAAGTAAAAAATTGATTGGAGACACATTGTTTCATAACCAAAATCGAACTTGAAACAACAAAAGCCCAACCATATTTCTGCATTTATACAGTTGGAAAAGAGCTGAAAGCAGACCACCATTTTTATTCTCTTTAACGAGTCAAAAAGGGAACATACTCGGCAATCTTTTCATCTTTTACGAGTCAAAAAAGAGCTTAAAGGTGACTAGTCCTAAAGGAATGAGTGGTATAAAGGGTAGCAATTGGTTCCGGCAATGGTGGAACTGCTCAAAACATGTAATGGTCAAGAGGCTGGCTAATAAAACCACTCATCACTACGGTCCCTCAAGAAAGGAAAAACAATCAAGTGAAAGCATATGATTGGCCAAAGAGATGGCAATGATGGAACAAAACAACCAAGGCTCATCTAGTCGAATTTAGTGGATAAAAATGACAATCACAAGGTGTAAATTGGCTATGGGTTCATGTTTACACAAGCTTGAAACATGGAGAACTCTACTTGGATTTGGTTTCATGTTTAAACAAGCTTGAAACATAAAACTATGCTTGTTATGAGTTCACATTCCCCTAGCATAATGACTCAATCGAGGTACATGCCCCCCAAGCTTCATTGCATTCAACTAGGTGGATGTAATGAAGGTTCTCTTTCGAGATCCGGGAATGACTTGACTGGGATTTTACGAGATCTTAATCAAAGACTCGATTGGGAAAAGGGAGTTGTTTAATTTTTTAACGAGGTTGACACAGTGAAAGAACTATCCTCATAACCCTTGTTTCATTTTTTAACAAGGTTGACACAAGATCAAGAACTTTCCTCAAAGCTCCTTGATTCATTTTTTAATGAGCTTGACACAAGATCGGGAACTATGCTCATCACTCCTTGTTTTCATTTTTTAACGAGGCTGACACAGGAACAAGAACTATCCTCAACCTTGCTTCATTTTTTAACGAGGTCGTCACAAGATCAAAACTATCCTCAGGACTCCTTGTTTCATTTTTTAATGAGCTTGACACAAGACGAGGAACTATGCTCCATGAGCCTTGTTTCATTTTTTAACGAGGTTGACACAAGATCAAACTATCCTTGAGACTCCTTGTTTCATTTTCTAACGAGCTTGACGCAAGACAAGGAACTATGCTCCATGATCCTTGTTTCATTTTTTAGCGAGGTTGACACAAGATCAAACTATCCTCGAGACTACTTGTTTCATTTTTTAACGAGCTTGACACAAGACAAGGAACTATGCTCCATGATCCTTGTTTCATTTTTTAGCGAGGTTGACACAAGATCAAACCATCCTCGAGACTCCTTGTTCCATTTTTTAACGAGCTTGACACAAGACAAGAAACTATGCTCCATGATCCTTGTTTCATTTTTTAGCAAGGTTGACACAAGATCAAACTATCCTTGAGACTCCTTGTTCATGGGCCATACGAGAACATGGCTCCCAAGAGGTCTTCGCGGGAGCAAAGAAATGCACTCTAGGAGGAATACATGTCATGAGGCATGAATGATAGATCGGGTTCCAATGCCCCCAGTACATAATGTATGAGACCATCTGCATGATCATCAACAGATGCGAAGATGGAACAGGTAGCCACATAATTGACTTGTGGCAAGGAAGGCATTATGTACGAGCAAGAGCCGATAGGGGATGATGGACTAAAGAACGACAATTGATCTATGGTCACAATTCTTCCATCGTATGGAAAACAAACCACACGAAAAAGAAAAGAAACAAGAGCCCCCATGGCATAAATATAATCAAGGCCAAGGAGAAGACAAAAATCTAAAGCACCTTGGACAACCATTGCATCTATATAGACAGTTTTGCCTCCCAAAGTAACAGGGAACTTCAAAATGATCCCTAAAGGTTGACTAGTTCCTCCGTCAAATGCCAACAGACTCTAAGTGACAGGCACAAGCTGTGGGGAGCCCATAGCTTGCCAAGTAGTGAAAGGCATGAGGCTAACCGGCACACCCTCATCCAAGACAGTGCCAAGTACTACCTTATCATAGGCATGTAATGTAATCTGGAAAGGCACATAGGATGGAAGGCGGAAAGCATTCAAGTGACTCCAGTCGAAATAAATGACCAAACTAATTGGTGGGGGTATCATATGATTACCCCCATGCTCTATAGGAACCGAAGAAGGACCCTCTGAATCAACTGGGATAGGAGGGTCGTTCTCGGACTCAGGAGAATCTGATGAGATGAGAAGAACATGAGTAGTGTAATCATGATGCTCTTCCAGAACAGAGTGATCAACGAGTGGTGAATCCAAGTTGACATTCTTTCTGACCAATGGTTGGTCAGGAACAAGCTGAGCACAACCAAGTTCAGGAAGAGAAGGGTGGACAAGAGAATAATCTAAGTTAATCTCGTTGTCAAATGGGAGAGGGTCTGAAGAGAGCCTCTGATAACCAATGGAAATTCGGGGTGAAGAAGCTATAAGAATTTCCAAAATGGCGGAAGCTTTATCCATGAGCAGACAAAGGTGAAGGGGATGGTTGCCTTCACACAGTCTACAGGGGAATCGAATCTTCCCTTTCTTCTGAGTGTTGCCAGTTGAGGATTGAACATCGACATGAGCTTCAAAGGACGATGAGAGATGAGCTAGATCATGAGACCAAACTTCTAATATCCTCAGAATAGCAGGACAATCACAAAGAAGATGGTCATCCTTGCACAATTTACAAGGAAACTTAACCTTCCGCAGAGGAGCAGAAGGTGTCACAACATGTGACGTACTTGGGACATGAGCTAGATGGGTGACTGGATGCTTATCCAACTTCTTCTTCTTCTTCGTCTTCCTCTTCTTCTTCTTATCCTCCTGGTTACTGGATGTAGAAATTTCACCAGGCGAAGGAGGAGAGGAGGAGGAAGAAACAAGGGAAGAAGGCATAGGCTCAACCTTCGAATCATCGTGTCATGATTCAAATGAAGGAGACAATGGAACATGGGTCATGACGCTTAGGACTTCCGAAGTTGAAAATAACCAAACGGGCAAACCGATGGTTAACCTAAGCAAAGACAATGTTTCCATATATGGAGCACCAACATTTCCAAAAGAAGGAAACAAACCTAGATTCCCATCTGGGGGAAGACCTTGGCCAGTAGACTCAAGGAAGAATTCCATCGGGAACAAGCCTGAAAAACACCTGCACCATAATCAAGAACTCGAACTATTACCAGCAATATTTCGTGGGCAGTAAATTTTATGACACAAGTACAAAACTTGACCTTCTCATGCTTCAAGAGTCGAGAAAAGGATGAAAATGTGACTCTATCTCTTTCAAGGTTTAATGAGCCTGAAAGGACAGGTGCTCAGATGATCCTTTTATTTTAGAGAGTCGAAAATGAATGAAAGTGATTACTCTAGAGAACTAGGCAAAAGGTTTACCAGATAAACCATAAAACTACACATACACCTTGGTGATCAAATGAAAGAGAAATGACCAAGGACTTTTCGTATGGCAGACAATCTTCCCGAATGCTGTGTTCAGTGTGTTACGGTTCACAAGGTAGCGAACACAGCTTCCTATGAATGTAGGATGATAACCTAGTGGGGTCTCCCGATATATACTCAACGGTACTAGGAGCACAAGTTCGTACTAGCAGTTATTGAGTCATAGAAGGAGGAATCACCCAACCTTAAGCGAAAACAATAGTGACTAGGTTTAACGATGCCAGAGCATGTCTCTAGCCTAGACCTCTAAATAATACGCATTAAGTTCCAATGCATTGTTAAGTTCATTCAGTTAATTTTAGATTCGATATTGAATTATGTTTCATTTTCCAGGCCCTACCATATGTATATCAAAAACCCTAGGATGCAACTAGAAAGAGTAAAGCATCTTTCATTTCGATGAACACCTACTTACAGAAAGGTAGAAAATTCATTCCCAAACCAAGACAAACCAAGAAGCGTAAATGCAAGCGCTAAGAAACATAATGCATTAACACACCAATCCTACAGTGCATCGATACTACAAATGAGAGATTTTTAAAATTCGCTTTCCAATTTCTCAAGCATGAAAACTTGAAATGCAAATGTACTTTCACTTTCGTATACTAAATGAATATAGTCTTTTGATTTTGATTTTTTTTTTTGAATTTAAAGAGACAAACAAGCAAGTGTGAACTGATCGATCCAAAAAATTGTGATCTATGCTTGGTAGTAAAGAAATCAAATCAATATCAAAAATTGGTTCAATAAGCGACACTAAAAATCAACTAGCAAGAAACAAGCAACAAAAAGGCCTCAAGCAAATCAATAAGACGGTTGCGGATGAACCTAGGATAGACAAGAAACCCAGACAAATGGTTCAAAAACTTGAAAGAACTAGGTCACAAGGCCTAAAAGCACAAGACACACTCAATGAAACCAAACAGACAGTACCCTAACCAAAAGCAATTAAAACAAGCTGATGGGAGAGAGGAAAACAACATGGGATAAACAAGACTGGTGAATTTAGGAGGTGAAGTTATAAAAAAAACTTACACAGGAATCGTCGTAGGTATATAACCAGCAACTTGTGACAATAAGCCAATCGTCACAAGGGTACAGGCAGCAACAGAGTGACGTCGTCGCAGGAGCACACCTATATTCCGCAACGGGCCAATTTCAGGGATAGTCGTGATTGTATGATAGGGTATTAGCGACGCACAGGTTTACAAAACGAAGATAGGGTGACGTCATCGCGACTGTCAAGCTTTTTCCAGCGACGAGCTTAGAAATAATGGAAAATGAATGCAAACTCCCAAACAAACACTAGGCTATTCTTCTAGACAGTAAGGGGAATTCCCAGATTGACCCAGGTAACCCAAAAAAACTGATGGTTTAACCCCAAAATTCAAAAGACACTAAATCAAAACCAAACAAAAGAAAACAAGAGAAAAAACATACGAAGGACTCCCCAGCGGAGTCGCCAACTTGTGATAAAGGAAAGTGTTCCCTCTGCAGACAAAGGCAACCCCTCTAGCCCTAGAGTGGGTCTAGTCACAGTAAAGACAAAACAATAATCGATTCCCTTAAATAGTCATCGTTGGAGGCCTACCTCAAACTAGTGGTTGATGAAGTTTCCGTTGCACTGCTCCAGCTTCCATTTCTTTCTCCTCAATGAGCAATCAACCTGAAACACCACAAGAAAACAACAGAGCACGTAACTGAGAACAAAAATGATCTATTTACTTATAAAGTAAAGAAATCATAAGTTATCAAGTAAATTGTACACAAGATATAGGAAATCATCATTGATTGTATTAAAATGAATCAAGAGAAAAGCTTACAACCAAGTCTTGACGTCACAAGCCTCTCGGAGATTCTAGCCAGTATGTTTCTTCAAGCATTCACTCTCAAGAATGGGTCCCCCAAATAGATGATATCTCTCTCTCACTCACAAGCTCTAATACAATGTTAAGGCACTCCACAACCTCTTACCAAACTATTAGCAATCCCTCACTTGTCACACTCACACCAAAGCTATCTACTTAGTTTCAAAGCAAACTCAAAAGAACTAGCCAGCACTGCCCAACTAAAGAACTAGCAGATCATAGCAATGGTGAGTGATTTTATAGGAGAAGGAGTCTCCATGAAATGAGGGAGAGAGAGCTTATCCTAAAGGGAGGTTTCAAGAGAGGCAGAACCACCATCCCAGAGGAGGAAAAGTGACCCAAAATTACCCAACAACCAGCTCTAGAAGCACCCAGAAGGCCAACTATTTGAATAAATTCGCCAAATCTAGGTTGTCGCAAGTCATGAACTAAGGATCAGTGACGACATCACAAGCCAATAATGCATCCAGACCATTCGTCAGAATACATAACTGGAAGCTTTGCGTCGAGCCCTAAAATTTGACTATCATGGAAAACACGTGTACACATGCGACGATGTTGTGACGAGACTGTTCATGACAAGGGATTGTCGCACATTTTGATGGCTTATTAGCGACGATGCAGAAACTTAGGAAAAAAGGGTCAGTCTTCAGCATTAGGGAATTTTCTTAATCTTCCTACATGAGTGGGAAGAGATGGACATGTTTATTTGATGTATGACACAGCAAAGGCACTGAGATGAGGACAGTGACAAATTACTATGTAACAAGGGAGGTGGTAGCACTCCCTTGTCACGTATCCTAGCTATCAGTGTCAGACAATCTTCTATCTCATGATCAAACAAGGTGCAATAAAAACATCATGGGTGCATCGGATTCATGAAATCATGGGCATAATGTCCTATCCCTTCGCAATTGTAGCAATTAAATTGTCTGCGACCTCTTCTAGGTCCTCCTCCACCTCGGCCTCATCCGCGCCCTTGAAATCTTGTTCGTGGCACTCTTGCATTCTGGTATAGCAGCCACATTTCAGCCTAAACTCTGTAGGTGGGAGTTCTATCCATCATCAACTCATAGCTTCTACAGGTGTGCACATCATGTCTCACCAACCTACAAAAATTACAGAACAACTTTTGTGAATTCTGCTTGTACTTCTGTAACAAATGGCAGTTGTCTGTAACATGTTTTCTAGCTATTTGACAAATTGCGCACCACAAAGCAAGTGTTTCGCTAGGTCCTGCTTATGCTTCTGGTCTTAATGGAATTGGCCTTCCTCCAACGAGATAATTTTCAAACACCAGGCAATGGTCCTTGTCATGACCCTAACCCTTGCATTTTACACACCACACCTATTAGCACACTTCTGGTCCAGTTGTCCTATCCTGTTTCAGACTCTGCATCTCAAGACATAAATTCTTTAACTGTGTGTGGATATGTTGAAATCCTAAGCTAGGATCCTGCATCGAGGTCTCATGCAACCTCATCGTGATCCCTAAGGCCTTTGCTAAGTTGTTATCTTCTGTTGCGATAGTGCACTCCTTAAATGTGGTGTTAGCGACACTACAAACCACTCACGGTGTTGTCCATCTGTCAAATTCATATTAGCTTCATGAATCATACATTTCAGCCTCTGATCCAACTCCCAAGGAGTTTCACTTGGTAGCATTGTGATCTCTTTGAATCCAAGGATCAGACTTCGGCCTGCTAAATTCCTTATTTAGCGCAATTTGGATATCTGTGATTCCCGCATTCATATTATCATTAGAATGCTTAATATACCAGGTCAACGTGCGATCCTTCAGGGCACTAACCAATGTCACTTTCTTTATATTGTCATCTATAACTCCCTTTGATTCCCATACGACTCTTACCATGAACCAAAATTGGTCTGGATCGTCATTTCCAAATCCCTTAAACACAGGAAAGTTCACTGTGCTTGCCATATTGAATTGCGGTGGTGGCGGAGGTGGTACGGGTGAAGATGGAGGTGATGGCGGTGAATCTAGTGGCGGTGTGGGTAGGGGTGGTATGCGTGGATTGCTTTTCCTTATCAAATGGATCAAACCTCACGGAGAGACCTTTGCAAGCTCTTCCTCGTCCCCTCGTGGAGGTGAAATCAAGGGGCTATTTTCTGGTCCGTTATTTCCTTCATTCTTGTAAGTTTTTCCACTTTGCGTAGTCATGAACATCAAGGTAATTGCATAACCCTCTTTTCACACAATAGCATTTTAATCCAAATATTGAGATACTTTATGTACTTACCTTGTGGTCCTTTGAGGAAGCATCACTCCGCCTCGCTCTAGCTGACTGAGGTGTCAACCGCAAACTCAATAATGAATCCTCCTATAATCAAATCAAGCCAATGATGAACAGCGCGCGCGATCTTATCCTTCGACGCTTCCAATCTTTGCACTAACTCTGGGGTCCACACAATAGGGCTGTCCAGTTTCCACCTTCCTTAGCTATCTGCTAGCTCCGCAATCCACTCATATAGCTCAGTGGGGAAGGATGCAAAGAATATTTCATGTATCTCCATGTACAAGTAGCAATATAACCACTCTTCTTTTGTCATTCATGGATTCATGTTACCCTACGTCGCGAACTCGTGGATTCTTCTGTCCAACCAACCTTCAATTTCCTTCTTAGTTGGATTCCAATGATACAACATCAAACATCTCGATGAAGATTCTGGTCCTGGCAACGGAACCGTTTGTTGGCTTGATGGGGCCTAACCCAGGTTAGGAGTTAATTAGCCAAACAAATCCCTACACTATTGGCCCTTTCGGCATCAGCCCTCGGAGCGTGCACTGAAGTCTCACCCGAAGCAGTATGGGGGGATGCTGGAACCAAGTTTCTGCACCCTTGAGATATCTGAGGTGTCGATTTAGTATAACTATGCCTACCTTCACGCAAGTCACTTCACGCATTGTTCTGACCTATGAGACCTTCACGATATGTTATGATTGTCTTTCGCGCAACCCTAACCAAGGGTTGGGATTCTCTCACGCTATTATGGTGGCGATCTGCGTTATTTCCCCAAACTACACCACGTATCTTACTTATCTTCTTACAAATGTTAGTTAACTTCGTGTAAATAGATATTCTACCTTGTATTCACTTAATCAACATAGTCATATATGTTCATGCATTATATAAATAGTAGAAATGAAATTTGTACCCAATATATTCAGTGTAACAGATGCATAAAACAGGAAATAAATACACCATACGCGGAATGGATATGAGAAATTATCTTTATTAATTCTCCAACTGTTACAAACTCGACTCACCCTGCACACTCAGCTGCAGGGGTCTGCGCACTCAGCTGCAGAGCCTTCTCCTACTCTACGACCCAAAACTATGCTTTACACTTTAGCTATGACTCAATTCTTCATCCTTAGACTTGTGTCTTAACTACTTAGAGCCTCACTCTATTTATACAATCCCATGGTCCGCGGACCATGGGTAGATCTCTATAGCCGACATTACATTACCAAATTGAGGGCAGACAACCCTATGACTATTTTACAAGCTACACACTCTGCACCCACAAAATGCGGAGTCTTTACATCGGATTTATCATTTGTGACCAAAATCTGGGCTCTAAGCCCCAAAAAGTTCCTTGGGGGATACCACGCCCAACAATGTCATGGTTGGGGTTATGGTATAGTGTGTTTTCTTCTTCTACATCATTCTATATCATTGTATAGGGGGCCATTTTCCCTGGTACGGGAGTCTATTCTTCTTTTATTCTTCTATAGGGTGGGAGGGTGGTGCTAGGTTGGTGCATGAAGTCACCAATAGGTTCAAGCCTGTGAAAACTTCAAGGTGGTAGGGTGGTGCTAGGGTGAGTTGTAGCTCATTAGGTGTTGGGGCATCCGTTCAGTTGACTACTAAAGAATCTCAGGCATTGGAGCGTCCATCCAATGGGAGCTAGAGAAGAATGTTTTTCTAGATTCTAAGAAGTTGGAGCTTTCTTTTCAATTAGAGTTGAAGATTAAAGAATTATTAGAAAAGCGTTTGGTGGTTTTTTAACTGGAAGGGGTTTTCCACCTAAAATTTTTGTGCCTATTGTATTCTTTTATTCACTTTTGTTACTGCATAAACATTAATGATAATTGAATATTAACTAATCCTCTGAAAAGATTTAAAAGTGCTAATTTCTAAGGAATATTGATTCACCCCCCTCTCAGTATTTTCCAACAGTTACAACTTTACCTCAATGGAAAGCTCAGTTAGTTGTATCTCAACTTGTGCAAGTTGGTCCTTCAACCTCAGACCCCCAAGTTTCAAGTTTACAAATTCAACCTTCTCAGGCAGTTTTACAACAACCGTTTGTGCCTAGAGTCCAGCAAACTTTGGCCATTTTACCTTTTACTGAAATGAGTCAGAATTACACTGGTTTAGTGTATTCACAACCTGGTCAAGCTTAGATTGGTGGGCAACAACAGTTATATCAACAACCATTGTATCAACAATAGCAACAGTTGCTCTAATAGCCTTGGCAGCCCCAATATCAACAACAGCAATTCCAGCAGTACCAACCTCATCCTGGACTTGGTCAACAAGCCCATGCTAGGTTTGTTCAACAACAAGTTTACCCAGGTCCTAGCCAATAAGCCTATGTTGGGTTTGGACAACAACAAATGTATCCTGGTGCTCAACAACCACCTTATACCAGATTTTCTCAACAAACTTACCCCTATCAAGGTTACCAGTAGCAGATGCCTTATGTTGGTATGCAAAGGCTTATTGCGCAGGCAATCCCATCTTACCCTAGTTATGCTCAACCTAAACTCAATAGACAGTTGCCTTTTGTTGCAAAACTTGAATTACCAAATCTAAATCGGCTTACCAATGACCCAATTATTTAGGAACCTTGGTGGCTGGTGATTCCTCATAAATTGCCTTCCGACCTTTTGAAATTCAATGGAAACCCTGGAGAATACCCATCCAACCATGTGATGACTTTTCATTTATGGTGTTCATCAAGCTCCTTGAATGATGATTCAGTTAGACTATGTCTTTTCCAGAGAACACTTACTGGTTTGGCTACGAAGTGGTACATTGAGTTACCACGAGCTTCTTTTGATAACTTTACATCCTTAGCTGCCACATTTTTAACCCACTTCCAGTTACCCATATGATATGAAACTGGAATGGAACTATTGACAAACTTTAAATAGAATAATGCTACTCACATCTATGATCATATTCATAAGTGGCGTCGTCATCATCGAATGGTCAAAGCATATGTTCCTAATCAGTGTTTAGTTGAGTGGTTTATAAAATCCTTATTGCCATCTATCACTGAGAATGTGACGAGAGGAGGATTTGTCACTGAAGAGTAAGTGATTTCTCATGCCCAATATTTGGACTTGATTTATACATAGTCTGGCACGCTCTATGACAAGATTCTAAATGCACCCAGGCTAGCTTATATTGTTCCTCCACCACCATTGAGTAAGGACTCTCATGTCGGTGATGGTGTGATTGGTTCTTGGAGCACACAAATGGCAGGTAGACCATCTGGTCAAACACTTGCCATTTCCAATCAAACTTCAAATGCATATAATAACACTCTTACTTCCGAATTAATGTCGTGTCATATGATAAGGGCAAGAATGAAAAGCAACTAGGAAGCAAGAAGAAGGGGAAAAACAAGAAGAAACAAAATAATCGCCCTCAAGGAAAATCATCTGATTCCTCTCCTTCGGCTATGAAACCTTGTTACCCATGTTTAATCTGTAACAATGAGCACTTCACACAGGATTTTCCTCACTACTATTAAGTCTCAAAGCTTCTTAAGGCTTCTAGTACATCTACAGTGTTGACTGATCCTTTTCTCAACCCAGAGACACATATGGTTGCTACAGATCATGCTTCCACTTCCCAAGTGCTTATGATATCTAGGTCTAAGCCTAAAATTGATGTTTTGGTGTCAACATGAAGTAAATATTATGGTAATCCATCATCGTCATCGAATAACTAGGCCACTAATCAACGTAATCCTTCAACTTCGACTTCATCTAAAACTATTCCACTGCTTATTGCACTAGAGTTAACAATAAAACTGCCTAAGGGAGTTGTACATAAATCAATGTTTAACCCTCGAGCTCGAGCAGCACAGAACTATAGCATAGAAGAATATCTAGCTTAGTCACCTTCTACTATGTCAACACTTGAGGTGCTTCAAAATTTTCCCTCCCAAAAGAAGGCTTTGTTGTCAGCAATTGGTGGAATCGATCCAACGAATTCCAATCTTGTGGTTTTCAACCATGCGGTTTATACGCCACAGTTACCAACGCAATTAGCATTCCTTATTCAAGTAAATTCCTTGAATAAACTTATTCACCAAACCATTATTGACAACGGGGCATCTATTTGTATTATGTCAATGAATTGTTGGAAAATACTTTGCTCACTGCCTTTGCCACGTTCACCAACAACATTAGAAGCTTTTGATAGTTGCACATATACGCCTTGCAGAATTTTGAGTAATCTGCAAATTGAGCTAGGGAGAAAAATAGTAACTGTTGAAGTCGAGGTCGTTGATTACCCCTTGACTACAACACTTTTCTAGGAAGACCATGGGTATATGCTATGGCTACTGTGGTTTCAACATAATTTCGTATGATCACACTCCCTCATAAAGGCGGAATCACAGTTATTGATCAACTCGCTTTCTTCACCTCTAGTTCATAGACTAATGCTAGCATTTTGTTAGTTCACAGACCCCCGCTATCTCTTCAAAACATTATTGTAGGTCTCTTTAAGGATTCTTCCATAATGGGTACTTTTTCACTACCATCACCATCAAACATGGTGGAAGTGGCAAAATTTGAGACTTGCAACATGATATCCTCCACTTCATCTGATTTAAGGAAGATAACCAATAGCTCTGAAGTTGATAGTAGGAATGAAATCATGTCGCTAAGCCCATTGAGCTTGCATAGCAATCAAACTTTTTGGCTTTCTCAGTGAACCCAAATCAATCTTCACCAATTGTATGGGTAGATTGTTCATTAGAATATGGTACTTCTTCTTATCGTTTTTCACGTATATTTTCTATTGATGAAGGAATCATCCAATCAATGATGACAGAAGAAGAACCATGGCAAGATTATCATCATCATTCCCATCTTCCAAATCACATAGAAGATTTTTCAAATGAACTTAATCACCCTTTAGTTGTTGATTTTCTTTCAAATTCTGTTTTTATAGATACAGTAGATTCCGAGTGAAACTTGTCAAATATCGAAGAAAATATTTCTATCAATATTTCAACCAAACCTAAATTTGTAGAAAAAATTAATGTTGGCAAATCTTGTTCTCCAGAAAAACTTGATATTTACCATGCTCTCTTTCATTAATTCTATTTGCATGGTCATATGAGGAGATGTCAAGTATTGCCTCTAGTATAGTTGAACATGAAATTAAAATGTATCCTGATGTCAAACCAGTTTGACAACACCTTCGTCCTGTTCATCCAAATAAGGTTGTTGCCATTAAAACAGAAGTTGAAAAACTTTTTCATGCTAGTTTCATATACCTTGTTCCTCTTACTAATTTGGTTTCCAATATTGTTCCTGTCATGAAGAAACAAGGGACAATATGGGTGTGCGTCAATTATAGGGATGTTAATCAGGCTTGTCCAAAAGACAATTATCCCACTCCCTCTATCGACCAAATTATCGATGAATGTGACGGATGTGAAATATTTTCATTTATGGATGGTTTTTCTGGCTATAATTAGATCAATATCTACCCAAAGGACCAATCTAAAACTTCTTTTATTTTTCCATGGGGCACATTTGCTTACAAGAAACTCCCTTTTGGTTTGAAGAACGCTGGGGCCACTTTTCAGATGGTAATGAACTATGCTTTCCATGAAATCAAACACATTGTTCAACCATACCTTGATGATTTACCTGCTCTTTCACGAAAGTGGATTGATTGCCCGTAGCATTTGAGAGCTATATTTTTATGGTGCCGACACTACAAAATATGACTCAATCCACACAAATGTGTGTTTTGTGTTGGTTCTGGTTGTTTGCTTGGTTTCGTAGTGTCTAAAGAAGGGATTCGACTTGACCCTCTTAAGGTTCAGGAAATTCTTACCTTGCCTCCACCTTCCAATATACTACAGTTACAGAGACTCCAAGGGAAGGCTAACTTTTTGAGGAGGTTCATTCCCAATTATGCTTAAATGGCTAAAGGATTTACTCATCTTTTGAAAAAGGGGATACGCTTCCATTGGGATCAGGTTGTGCAAGCTTCCTTTGATGCTCTTAAAGATACCTTGATTATATCGTCATTAATGTATTCCCCAAATTATCAAAATGATTACTTCCTTTATCTCACTGCTACAGATACAACCATTGTGATGGTTTTAGTCCAAGAAGAAGATGGGATTAACAGCCGATATATTATTTGAGTCGCAATCACAATGATATAGAAGTTAGGTACTCTTACGTCGAAAAGCTAGCTCTGGCTACTGTTCAAGCTGTACAGAGATTTCGCCACTATATCTTGCTCCAAAAGACCACTGTCATTTCGGATTGCAACCCCTATGACATATATTTTGTCACGCCAATTGCTGGAGGGAAAATACTCCAAATGGGTCTTCATTTTGCAAGAATTTCATTTGGAATTCATCAAATCCAAATCAAAGAAATCTCTAGTTTTCGTCGAGCTTCTTTGCGACCTTCCCTCGAAGGCCATTGATTCAACGTCATAACCATCAATTCTGGATGAGTATCTGTTCCTGATTTCATCATCTGACCCGTGTTATGGAGATATACTGATTTATCTCTGGACATAAACTTTTCGGCTCGATACCTCTCACTTGCAACAGCGACGTATCCGATACCAAGCCAAATATTATCTAATCATTGGCAACACTCTTTACCGTCATGGTATTGATACGATTTTACGAAGGTGCCTCACACATGAGGAAGCTATTAAAGTTTTGAATGATTTCCATTCAAGTGCTTGTGGTGGACACTTATCTGGTTATCCTACCGCATAGAGGATTCTCTGTGCTGGTTACTTCTATCCTACCATATTCAAAGATTGCATTATTGTTGTCAGAAGTTATAATGCATGCCAAATCTATGATCGTAAAGCTAGATTACCACCTACATCATTGCATCATGTGGTCATTATTGGACCATTTTCCAAATGGGGCATTGACTTCATGACATGTAACCCTCACTCAGTCGAGGGGCATGGGTACATTATAGTTTTCATTGACTATTTCACAAAATGCGTCGAGGTGATGCCTACATTAAACAACAATGGCGAGACGGCTGCACTTTTATTTTTCAACCACATGGTTACCCGGTTTGGTATACCACAGGCTATAGTTATAGATCATGGGTCACATTTTTGCAATCACATGATGCTGAGTTAACTGCCAAGTTAGGACTTTCACATGATAATTCTACTCCTTGTTATCTTCAAGCTAATGGACAAGTTGAGGCCATCAATGTAGTCCTTAAGCGAATTCTTCAAAGAATGATAGGGGTTCATAAATGAAACTGGAATTTATTCCTGTACTCTACTTTGTGGGCATACCAAACCTCGATAAGGAACGCAACTGGATTCACACCCTTTCAATTGGTGTATGGTCTAGAGGGAGGCAATCTTTTCGATACAATGTGAAATTTCATCTCTTAAAGTCGCAATTGACCTGTTACCTGACACTTCTGATGAAGAAGCGTGTTTCTTAGAACTCATCCATCCAGATGAAACCCATCATGAAGCCGCATCAGCTAACAAAGCACATAAGAAACGAATCAAGGTGCAATACGACCGAAATGTCAAGCCTCGCATTTTCTTAGAAGGAGACCTAGTCTTGCTTTATGATCAGGAAGCTGATAAACTAGGAGCAGGAAAATTTGAACCACTATGGATGGACCCTTACATTGTCAAGCGTGTTATAGCAAAAGGTGCCTACGATTTGGTGGATTATGATGGAATTCCATTGTCGCAGCCCCGAAACAGGTTGTATCTCAAGCGTTACAATGCTTAATTGAGTGTAGTAAAATCACTATATATATGCTTTAATTGCATGTGTGTGTGTCAGTGTGTCTTTTAGAGTTTTTATGTGGTTAGTAATCCACTTTGCATCTATTGCAGATGTCAGAATCTTTGGAACCATTTGTTGGCTATGTTGATGGTGCTAGTCATAGTATGCAGAACCTCTCTTCTGCAACATGGGCCATTTTCACTCCAAGTGGGGAGTTAGTGAGTTTTCAAGGGATTTGTATCGGTCGTTCTACAAACAATATCATTGAGTATTGTGCATTGATTGAACTTCTCTCTGATGCCATTTCACTTACCATTCATTGAATCATCATTATGCTAGACTCACAACTCATCGTACTACAACTTACAAATGTTTATATTGTCCAAAACCCAACTATTCTTCACATGTTCCTTAGATTTCATCTTTTGGAAAGACATTTTGAGTACATTTAATATCAACATATTTCCAAAAACTTTAACACATTAACTAACTCTTTAACGAACTATGTGTTAAACAGACATTTGTGACATGTGTAAAAGTAAATTTTCAATTCACATCATTAGTTGAATAGGGTTGCACATAACCATATATAAAAACTCTAAAAGTAAAAATAGATAGATTTTTTAAATTTTTTACAAAATTTGTGTCCATGACATGTTTGGTCATCTGACCTCAAAACTCAAAATGCATACAAAAATCATCCTAAGTAGACCTAATGATGCTCATGATAACAAGTCACAACCTGAGCTATCATGCGCAATAGCCTCATCCAATGGCTAGGAACACCAATAGTATGGCACTGCAACCTCATAGGTAACTCCTCAATCTGGACATCCGTAATATTGAGGGTTAACCCCTCTACATGATCCTGCAACTCTGTCAGTGTCTCGGTCAAATCCAAATCCTGGAGAACTGCTCACCCAACATTTCTCCATGCTAGTCCATCAACCTCCTTTTGATGTCCCATAGGTCAAACAGTACCAACATCTATATGCATGAGAATTATTTTAGTTTAGTCTTGGAAATATCAAAAACACAAAAACATGTAGAAACTTAAAAATAAAATAAAAAATTGGTCAAAAACAATTTACCTATAGCACCCCATTGAGCACCCAATGGTAAACTCAAATCTCGATCTTCATGAAAATCCATCCCTGTGTATGAATGCTCCTTGATGACAATGTGTTGTCAATTGAGCCAACTAAAGAATGTAGTAGAAACTGTGATTGATGACCGACCAACATGTCTAGGCATCAATTCGACCCACCTCTGCATCCATGGATCTCTAGGACCAGCTACACCCATTGTTACATGCTGAGGTTGCATCAATGTAATTCTCTCTAAGGTAAAAGTGATTAAGATTGATCCATAGCTAAAATTCTTTGTCTTACCACTCTTCACCTTTGTCAGTTGTTCTTTCATTGAAGAAAGTACAACCTCGCACCAGTTGAATACATTTGTCTTTAGACACTCAAGTGCATATTGCATGTATGATCTATTCACCAGATGAAGTGTCACACTACCTGCCAACTTTGCGATAGTGAAAAGGATTTTTCTCAAAGGAAAATCGCGTACATCCCTGATGTTTATTTTCCCATCCATGATAGGTTGTGTGCCTGGACGACAAAATTGTCGAATGTAGTCCCTCACTGATTCACCCCCACAGGCAAAATCCTGAAAGAGAAATGGAGGCACCACGTCTCGACAACTAAGAAAGTAAACATCATCGATCATAATAGGGACCACTTTGTCCCCTATGTGAAAATCTTGATCCATTAGATTCCATGCATGAACTAAGAACTGTAATAGTTCTAATTTTTGCCTCATCTCAGACAACCTGAAGTATTTGAGCAACCCACAGTTTCTGAGGGCCTCAACAGTACCCAGATCATTTAGGGAAACCGTGTCTTGTTCTTCATGCTCTCTTTCTCACCAAGTAATAGAAATTCTAATCTGATCAAAGTCTGAAATCAAACCATAAGCTTAGTTAGGATCCATTTCATGCAAAAAACTGGAGAAATTTTGGGTCAAATAGGTGAAAACAATTTGTCAAACTCACCCAGCGCAACCCAGGCCAGGAGATAGTATGTTGCAGAGAAGGTACCCTTCTGTTTGGGTGTTCTGCAGCACATTTTTCGATGTGGAAGGCTGCGTTGATCCTAGGGTGAAATATACTAACTCTAGGGACCCCAAAAACCTAAAAAATTTGCCTAAAACTGTAAAAGAATGACATGAAAAGGAAGAGACAGGGTAGATCTTCTAACTGGTCCAGATGGCACAAGAAATGATCCACAGAATATCTTGCAATCATCTACTAAAGTTCAAGGTAAAAATCTGGTTTAGAGCACAAACTGAATGGTAAATATCAAATGGTGAAAATAACATGGTAAATTCTTTTTTTATGTTTATTTCATGATCATTAACTGAATAAACTTTAGTCTTTACCTATTTTTACCAATGAAATAGGTATGTTTAATCCATTTGGTGGCTCTTTGAGTAGGTTTACAGCTAACTTACTGAATTTGATGTGCACGATCGTGAATTGTATCTTTGACCACAAATCATACTTTTATCTCTTTTTCGAGCTCTATTAAACATCGAAAAAGGAACTCCCTTGGATTCCTCTTTAAGATCTTTTCATACTCTCAAAATGTGAAAAGATTGTCGAGTGCTTGTCCTTTTCATCTCGTTAATGGATTGGAAATGAAATCTACTTAGTATAATTTTAAACCTTTTCCGGACTGAGATAGATTAATTACGAAAAAGGAATACGTTGATCGAACATGGTCAATAGGTTCTCTCTCATATTATTTTATGCTTTTTCGGACTTGAGAGACAAATCTACGAAAAAAACTTGTGGATTTTTCTTTTTGTTCCTTTTCAAACTCTCTAAACATGAAAAGGACCGAATTATCAATGTCGTTAAACTCATTAAAACATCAAATAGTGACAAACTTGTCCATCATGACAAGACCGAGTTTCACCTTTGCTAGACTCATTAAAACATCACATAGTGATGGATTCACCCGAAGGGTGGAATTATACAACAATCATATGTTATCCTCCTCAATCTCGATAAAAAATAAAGAGGTACTGGTCAGAAATGACTGGGGAAAATGGGAAAAGGGGTAAACCACTTTCTGGTAGCAGGTCGCTCTTAAACATGACACTTTCACTTCATCTTTGTGACTACTTGGATTGGATTATCTGCTTGATGGTTATCACACCTACGGTCTATAATACCATCCATTACTTTGGTTTTGGGTCAATGCTGCCAATTCATTCAGTGTCACCGACATGTTCAAGAGAAGTCACTCAGTTAAATTCATACTTTGCAACACTCATAAACCTTCATTGTCATGACCACCATTCCCGAACCTTGTGTCGTCAGCCACATTCCGCCTCCAAAATCATTACACTCATTTCATGTCATTGATGTGGGATACATCAAGGCCCTCCTGCAATGAGTTCCTTCTTGTCGACATCAGCACATTATCCAAGAAGTTGACTTAGAAACACCCTTTCAGTACCTTAGGCTTGCATACATCAATGGCAAGTTTCTCACTTCCGGCGATAGGTTGACATCACTGGCCTTTGATCGAAAGACTTTGTATGGTGTTCAACATCAAAACATCTATTCACACCATGCAAAATGTATTGCAGTAACTTGAGAATCATTATCATTATTGGTGATCTCTCTCATATTTGTTAATGGCTTACATCATTGGCTGGTAATCAGATCATGTATTCCCATGTTCAACTTCAGATCACATATTCACATGGTTAGACTCGTACTTGAGCGAACGATTGGATGAGATAGAAGACCCCAAATCTAATTTCATCCATCTGGGCTATAATTTCAGGAGGGTACTAAATCATCTGTATGATGGCTTTACATTGATGGTCATCCCGTCATGGGTCTATATCTGTAGATGACTAGCTATGTACAATGTAATGAAATTTTACATGCTAAGCATGGGTATGCCTTCCCTTAGCAATTCATGAAAAATCCAAAATATCATGATATTATGTATTGTAATTGATGCAGGTCACCATCCGCTTCAGAACCTCCTCATCACATCGTAAAGCATATCACTCGACATTATCATTTTCAACTTCATGCTTTAGGAGGAAATTGTTACAGGTCTATTTAGGCACATCACTCCCAACATTTAGATCAGTACTTTTAAGGCTCATCAAACCCTAATTCAGTTGCTACATGTCGTAGACAAGTCATCACATTGAATGCCATCATTCCTGAGAGTTTCATGGCTTGAAGACATCCTGAAATGACTCCTTGAGGGACTAGCGCAGCCTTGGTCAGGGGTAAATTTGCTACAAAACACTTAGGCCCATTCAAGCCTGCTCTGCAGAGCACCTAGGGCCACTTTGACCTACATTGGGAAAGATTGAGCAAAATCTTCATAGGGTTCTAAGAATATTCTTTCATTCTAGATCATTCTAGAAGATTCCCACCTCTTATCCAGTCTCCTATGAGCTTGAAATTGGATAGTGAATGAATCAAATAACCCTCTATCCTCTCATCCCTTCCTCCATGGAAACTAACTCCCAAATTGGAAAGCCATTCAATGCCCAATTTATGACAAAACCACCTCCATTTCCATATAAATTGAGCACTCATCATAGTGATCAGGGGCTGGACTTTGAAGAACTGTGAGATATTGTTGGTTTGAGGTTTGAGATTATAAGCAAGTATTGTCATGCTGCCGGAGTGTTGTTCTTTTGATGTGATGAAGGATGGAACTCAAGCTGGATGAGTGAGATGGGATCAGACTTCTTTGTTTGTATCTCTTCCTTCTACTTAATAAAGTTGTTTACACCTTTTCCCATATTCTTGTCTTTATGTATGATGATTATATGTGTAAATGTTTTCGATTCCATTTGCTTATAGTAGATACGTCTCTTGCTTTGATTGGTTTTTGTCCTCTGTTTATGATTCCAGGGATTGATCGAGCAGATTCAGTTTGAGAAGGAGCGATGGGAGCTATTCAAAGGAGAAAAATGGAAGCGAAAGACAACAAGTAGGTCCCTTGTCTTATTTATCTTCTATAGGAAAATGTTAAACTCTTTAATTCTGTTGTTCTAAGTGTAGCTACCCACTTAGTGAAGTTGTTTTTATCTGTAGATGCAAAATTCCACATGACACTCGAGCAGTAATAATGAGTTTCTAATGTCACTATGTAGCTTACCTACATACTTAGTTACAGTCTCGGGCACATCTAATGAGATGCCTAGATTCAATGCTTGTTTCTAAAATTCTTCAGTGAAGTTTTGCACATTATGGCCCTTACCTTGCCTTAGATATTTCCATTCTATAAGTGCCTTTTTTTTATAACCCAAAGGGTAGAATTGGTCTTTCCATGCATAAATAAAACTAGACCAAGAGGATAGAAGGTTACCTGATTTTATGTTGCCCTTTTACAACTTTCTCTCCGAAGAGATTCTAACTGGACTTTCGCCTCATATTCTTCGAACTACTGGATTTGGCAGTAAACCTATATTCTTGATCCAATTATTGAGTTTTTTATGCACCACACTCTCCATTGTACATGGGCAGGTCAAACTTTACATCTAACTTGGAGAACAATTTCTTAGAGGTATGCTTAGAATTTTGATGAGAGTGATGAGAAATTTCATTGGAAGAAGGAGAGGGAGGAGGATCTTCTCCACCACCTTCCTGATTTGTTGATCCATGATCATCGGCATCCTTCTTCTCATGTCCAAGTGCCCTCTCATACTCTGTGAACATTTTGTCCACTTTTCCTGCCATATTATAGAATACGTTTCAGAAATTATGTTCCTCTTCCCAATGAGCTTCTTCATTGGCCATGTTTCTTCTTCATTGTGCACGTCCTACTATAGGATCAAAGGAATTAAACGTTCCTTCTCCTTTTCGTAACTTATTCTGGGTTAACATAAACTCATGCATTTCACATCTACAATTAATCCAAGATATTCTACTTTCATATGCATCAGAATTACATATAACAAAGTTAATTAACCATGGAACTTAAAAGCACATAAACAATGTGGAAATAATCAAAAGGGCATAAAAAACCATGACACGATGATTTGATTATGGATTTCATTCAATTTGGACTACGTCTCCAGGCCCTACTCAATAGTGTGGAGGCTTTCATTCAATTAGTGGCATAAAAGAGATAAAAGTACAAGAAATAAGCAATTACAACCCTTATACCTCCAAGCTGAAAGATGGGCAGAGAATGGAGAGCTGAACTTGAGAAAAAGATAGTACCACTAAACTCCTGGTGAAAAATAGTGCAAAAATGCTTATACAAACTCCCAATTTGGATAATCGGGCCTTCTCCAACCTCTTGGAACTTCCTTGTTGCTCAAGGCAAGGTTTGGCCTACTGTCAGGGTCAAGGTCTGATGCGTGCGTGTGCTTCTGAACTATTCTGCTGACTCCACCTTTCCTTTTCTGACACAATAGCTATATATATAAGCATGGCGGCATCCCTTAAAACATGAGCAGTTTGAACATAATAACCAAGTTAGGCAGGCGGAATCGGGTCGGAAGGATATATGGCAACAACCTTATAATAATGGTGAAGTCCCATTTAAACATAGAAAAACCAATTAATTGTGCATGAGGCTAGGTGGCATGTCTATCAGTGCTTTCAAATACCAACAAACAGTCCAAAGCCAATACAATAGGCACTTCTGCGATACACAGACCCACTGGTTTATAGGATATAGTATATAATATATTGTGCTCGCAGTCCCCATTGCAATTTGCAATCGGCGTTGGAACAAATCCCATATACTGCAGTAATCGCGAACCTAGCAGGAATATACAATATAACATAATAAAATATCGCGTCCAGCAATCCCCATCACAACGCAATTGGCGTTGGAACAAAACCCATACACTATGGTAATCGCAAACTAGACGAGAATATACAATATAACATAATAAAATATTGCGTTTGACGCCAATCACAAATCACAATTGGTGCTTTCAGCTGGAACCGTATTGCAAACACCAACTGCTTTCAACGATTGTGATATGCGATAAATCGCATCACAACTAGGCTTTTTCCGAGGGCCAATTCTAATCCACTTATAATATGTGATTGTGATCGCATCGCAACCTGTCTACGTCAAGGCTGATTCTTTAATATATGTCCACCTACGATTTGAGATATGTGGGGACCAATGGTAGCCTACCACTTGGCACCTCCCCATTCACTAGAAATTTTGCCATGTCATCTTCTCCTGCCACCTGGACAAGTCAAACTCAAACTTTGACTTGCTCTAACTTCCTCATCTGGACTCAAATTTGAGTGTTGTTCACACCATTGGAATCAAGATGACAAGCACTTCGATCTAATTTTGAGTTTATCCAGTTTCTGCCACTTTGAGTTTTTAAGCCTTTTACCATGCCACTAATACTTTTCTGAAGATCCACTTGGATCATTCATCTCCTAGGTCATGTTTTTGGATGTTAGGGTTTTCCATTATTTATTGATGATAAAAAGGCCTGAGAACCTCAACGTAACTCAATTAAAAAGGAATTTAGTCGTCACATCTCTTCTCAAAGATAAGCTACCTTTGCTTAAGCTAGTTTATTTCATTTCTGCATGTAAATAGTTTTCAACATTTTTTGTTTATTAATTGAAGTTTTGTTGTTTTGTATCTCTATGTTTTTATTTAAATATGTATTTCATTTCGTTCCTCCATAAATTTGGATCAATAGAGATGAAGCTACAACTAAAATAAATGTTTGACAAGAGTCACATGAGACCAAATTTTTCGCCTTGGGGGGCACCAATTCTATTTGTAAGAAAGAAATATGGCACATTATGGGTATGTATCAACTATAGATATCTCAACAATGTCACCATTAATAATAGATATGCCTTTCCATGGATAGGAAATTTCTTTGATTAGTTGAAGGGAGAAACATTCTTTTCCAAAATTGATATGAAATCTGGGTACCATTAGTTGCACATCAAGCATGAATATATTCATAAAACATCATTTAGAACCAAGTATGGGCACTACATATTTTTGGTTGTGCCCTTTCAGCTTACAAATTTTCTTTCTACCTTTCATGTTTAATGAACAATGTGTTCAATTCATATTTGGACAAATTTGTAATATTCTTCATTGATGATATATTGGTCTATTCAAAAACTAAAGAAGATCACCAATAACATCTAACAACGGTGCTATAATTGTTAATAAATCATAATCATTATGAAAAACTCATGAAGTGTGAGTTATTTCAATCCAAAATTCAATACTTGGGACATATAATCTTAAAGTAGGACGTGTTAGTTGACCCAAAAAAGGGTTAAGGAAATTACGGAGCGACCAACTCCACAAAATGTAGCAAAAGTCATATTATTTATGAGGCTGGTAGGTTACTACAGGAGGTTCATTAAGAACTTCTCTAATATCAGTTATCCAATCACTGCATTGTAAATAAAAGGAATAAAATTTCAGTGGACACCAGAATGTTAAGCCATCTTTGAGCAATTGAAATATTTCTCACACATGCACCAGTGGTGAGAATAGCAAAACTGGATAAATATTTTGTGGTGTGCACATATTCCTACAATGAAGGACTTGGTGGTGTCCTTGTGCGAGAAGGACAAGGTGTATGTTATGAGTCTAGGAAGTGGAATGACCATGAACAAAACTATGTTACCCATGATCCAAAATTGGTAGCAATTGTCCACACATTGAAGATGTGGAGGCCTTACCTCCTTGGAAGAAAATTTGTATTATTAATAGATCATGGAGGGAGAAAATAGTTGTTTGATCAGCCTAAGTTGAATGCAAGGTAGACAAGATGGTTGGCCTTGATTAGTGAGTTTGATTTCGAAATAAAATACATCAAGGGAAATGAAAACAAGGTAGTTGATGCACTCAGTAGAAGGATATAGGTAGCTCATTGATCTAGGATACTTTCGCTTATAGATGTATGGAAAGAATCACATGTAAATATTGCATCTTAACACAAAATTATAATGTGCACACAAGAAAAGAAGAAGAAACGCATAAAAAGCATGAAGGAAGACACAAAGACTTGATAATGAAGTTCGTCCAACTCGGACTACGTCTTCAAGCCCTGCTCGATCAATGGGGAGGCTTTTGTATTAAATGGCATAAAAATAAGAGAATCTAATCACCTGATACATCAAAAGAGGCTTATACCTCCATTCTGAAAGATGGCTGAGAACAAAAGAATTCAAATGGAGAAGTGGGCAGCACCAATGCATCTGTGGTGTAGAGAGGGGCTGAAAACATCTAAAACTTGTCCAAAACAGACAAAATGCACTATTGGCCACTTGAAAGCTCTCCTGCCTCGAACAGCGTGCTGAAAATCCTCTCCCCCTTACTTTTTCCCAATCATCGGAGTTTATAGTGCCTTTGTTAGGACAAATCCCTCTTAAATTGGGGGTTGTTTGGCATAAAATAGAGGTCGTTTGAATGGAAGGGTCAGCGAGTGCAACGAAGCCTTCAAAATCGTATTTTTATCATTGAAGCAATAATACACTAAAAACCCCGTAAAATACTAAAATCCGACCAAAACTGTTTACCCAGATTTCAAAAATTATTAAATCGGGCATATATACTTATCGGGTCTGAGCCCGATATCACAATCGCAATTTGTTGAGGTCCAAGGCCCTATATATTGCAATCACAAGTCGCTGAGGTCCAAGGTCCTATATATAGGGGAACTCTACCGACCGCCGATTGCCGATATCGGCATTGGCCGATCGTACCCCTAATCGTCGATGTCGATTACCTCGATGTCGCTGACACCGATTCCACTGATCCGATCACCCTCCGATTGTCAATTCGATCTAATCAGAGATCACTGATCAGGGGGTTTCGCTATGCTCCTTAAGTCCACCCCTTTGGTTGTGATGATTGTGATTTTTCCTTTTAAAACTTAAAAGTCCATTTTTAAAGGAAAATGCCTCATTTTCCTAGGGAACAAATCAACCTTATTTTCGCGATAACTTCATCATCCGGACTTGGATTGAAGTGTCCTTTGCACCATTGGAATCAGGACAACAAGATCTATGCTCTAGTCCTAGGTTGACTTTATTATGAGAACTTTGATTTTGGAGCTTTTGCATGCCATTGTATCTGAAGATCCACCTGGATCAATCCTCCCTATTGAAGAACTTTTGGACCACCAAAAGCTTTCATTGGTCAATTGGCAAGTGAGGGAATTGTTCCCTCACCTTTTCCTTCTCCAACCATTTGGCCTTGCTAGGGTGCATTCCCTTAAAACCCACTCGAAGGTATTCCACATCTCCTCATTGTGAAGTCTTGGTCCTTCCATCAAGGATGATGTCCTCCGGTAACTCATCGAGATATTCTGGTGCAAAATCATCGACTGTAGGAACTGTGCCCACCTCATCTGTGTCCATGATCAATGGTGGTTCATACAGCTTTAGGTTCTCTACATTCATTACTGAGTACATCTGCATATATACTGAAAAATTAAGATGAAAGGCATTGTTTCGAATCTTCTCCAATATGGTGAATGGACCATACCGAATAGGTCACAACTTCTTCCCTTCTCCCTTCATCCTGTCCTTGCTGATGTGGAACCACACTTTGTTGCCCACTTGGAATTGGTGGTCGACTCGGTGTTTGTCATGTCGAGCCTTGTAAAGGGCTTGAATTTTATCCAATTTCTCTTGTACTACTTGGTGAATCAATTGGATTCGTTGAATGAACTGTTGAGCTTTGTCCCTATCATTACGTCCACTAGAGCCATCTTCCCTTCCAAAGACCATATCAAAAGGTCCTTTGGCAGGTAAACCAAGCATGTCTCAAACGGTGAACGTTGCGTAGATGAATGCACTGCTCGGTTGTAGGAATGTTGTACATAGGGGAGATGTTCATCTCACAACTTGGGATTTTTCCCACAATAGCCTCGTAACAAGTGTACCACGGTACGGTTTACAACCTCTGTCTGTCTATTAGTCTGCGGATGAAATGTCGTGCTTCTTTTCAATTTGGTGTCCATCATCTTCCATAAACTGGTCCAAAACTCTCTAAGAAAGTGAGAATCGTGATCTAACACAATGGATGTGGGTAATTCAAAATGGACCCAAACATGTTGAAAGAAAAGAGAAGCAATCTACTCTGCAGTAATCTTATTTTTACAAGGCATAAGAATACACATTTTGCTAAAACCGTCAATGACAACATAAAAATAGTCGTGACTCTTCCTAGACAAAGGCAAACCTCATACAAAGTCCATTGACACACTTTCCCATGGACGGCTCGAATAGGGAGTGGTGTGTAGAGCCTGAGTTTTCTATTAGAGGGCTTTGAAACATAACACATCACACAACCCTTTACATAGCGAGTCAGAATGTTTTTCATATGAGGCCAAAAAAAAAATCTTTGTACATGACATAAAGTCTTTTCGACACCAAAGTGTCCAGAAACAAGAGATGTGTGGGCCTCTCGAATTACATGTACTCTTTCCCTTGTGGGAATACACAATTTACCGAGGTGATACAACAATTTCCCCTGCAAGTGATAGTTGTCCACCTGTGAACCATGGGTTAGTTTTACATATATCTCCTTAAAGTCATCATCATTAGCATATTGTTCAGCATAACTTTCAAAAGATAATGAAGAATTATGCAAAATAACAGAAGCAAAAATAGGAGGGCGAGATAGCATATCGGCCACTTTATTGCTAGTGCCCTTCTTATATTTTATTACTAGATGAAACTATTGAAGAAAACCCATCCACCTAAAATGACAAGATTGTTGCAACTTGGTTTGTGACTAAAGGTACTGCAAGGGCTGATGATCTATATGGATGATGGTCTCTTTGTCGATCAGGTAGTGTTTCCACATTTTCACACTCTACACCAAGGCATAAAGCTCCTTGTCATAAGTGGGATAGTTTATCACAGCTTGAGAAAATTTCTCAGAATGGTTAACAAATCAACTTCTTTTGCTGCATCAGTACATCTCCCATGGCATAACCACTAGCATCGGTTTCGATCTCGAATGTCTATTGGAGATCGGGCAAGGCTAAGACTGGCACGGTGTTGATATTTTCCTTCAATGTTTCGAAGGACTTCTGTTGTCTTCCTCCCCATGGGAAGACCTATTTCACACTTGTCAATGTGTGCAAAGGTGATGCAATAAAAAAGAAATTAGCAATAAACCTCCTCCAATACTAGACTGCACCTAAAAAGCTACAGACCTCGGTTACACTAGTAGGCTTAGGCCAATTTACAATTGCTTAAACTTTAGATGGATTAATTTTTAACTGACCATGACCAACAATATGACCTAGGTAACCCAAAGAGGTTTTCCCGAACTCACACTTTGACAATTTTACAAAGAGTTTTTATTTTTTTAGTACATAAAGCACTTTCTTTACATGAAACACATGCTCAGCCTAGCTCTTACTAAAGACAAGTATATCATCTAAATATACAATAACAAATTCATCAATGAAAGGTCGAAAAAGATCATTCATGACCCTCATAAAAGTGGTTGGAGAGTTGCAAAGCCTGAATGACATCACCATCCATTCGAACAGCCCCTGTTTGGTCTTGAAGGTGGTTTTCCATAAATCCTGCTCTACGATTCGGACATGGTGATAACCACTGCGCGAATCCAACTTGGTGAAATAAACAGCATTCTTTAATTGATCTAATAAATCATCTATGCGTGGAAGGGGATAGCGACTCTTCACCGTAATTTTGTTGAGTGTGTGGTAATCCACGCACATCCTCCATGTGTCGTCTTTCTTTGGCACTAAGACAATCAGTGAGCCACACAAAGAGGTGCTTGTCCTGATGACACCTTGGTCCAGCAATTCCTGTACTTGTCTCTTAACTTCCTCCATCTCAATAGTCAACATCCTGTACATGCCAATATTTGGCAAAGGAGCGTCATGTTGCAAATGGATTTCATGTTGGATTTCCCTCTTCGAAGGTAATCCCTTCGGTTCCTGAAACAGCTCATCATAATTACAAATTAATTCAAATAATTCTTGTTTATGTTCTTGATCGCAGCCTTGGAAAGCATCAGTGAATTCTGCCTCTTTTTCCCTTACGACCATAAGCATGCAACCCTTACTAAAATTCACCATTCTTTTCATCTGTCTAGCGCTTACAAGACTGACATTGATTTTATATTGATGAGCCCTCACTATATATTCTACCCCATCTTTTGTGATATGGTATTTGTTTTCATGACCGAAAAAGACTACCTTTCTATCATACAGATATGGGCTCCCTAACACCATGCCACAGATATCCAATGGTACTACATCCAATTCTACTTCATCTACTAGCTTAGAAGGGATTACAAATTTGACCTTACACTGTTTGGTTACATTCAGTTTGCTTTATCATGTATCCATCCAAGTGGGTAAGGTTTCAGGTGTGGTTTTGTTTCTAAGCCAAGTTTCTTTACCAGGGATTCTGCAATTAAGTTTGCTTTGGACCCAGTATCAAATAGAGTTTTAATTTTGGTGTGATTTACAGCAACTCTGATATGAAATAGTTCAATTCTCTTTCGATCATTAGGAAGGGACTCATTTATAGAACTGGTGCCTTCATGCGATTCAGAATTAACATGAGGTGTAAGAGTACCTTTTGTTCCTGTTGTTATGATCAACACTTCATCTCTCGAATCTGATCCAAGGTCTTGCTACACCTTTGCCACTGCCTCTGCTTCCCTTTTCCTCCATACTTCTTTGGACACTTTTCTGGGTGTTGTTTCCTACAGTGATCGTCATCATGGCTTTCCTTTTTGCAATCATTGCAATACGGTCGTTCTCCCTCTTTGTTTGTTGTCGTTTTCTTCTCCTTTCCTTTCCATTTCTCTTTTGATTTACCATTAGGAGGTTTGAACGGTGGCTTTCTAGACTTATCATCCTTTTCATTTTTTCCCCTGTTCTCAATATGAATTGCCTTCACGCTATCTGAGTCAATAGTGGTTGGTTCAAACAACAACAACAACGAATGCCTAATATAGCTGTGCAATGAGCCAATATACTTAGTTACAACTTCAAGTGTATCAAGTGCAATACCCAAATTCAGTGCTTGCTTTCTAAATTCCTCTGTAAAGCTCTGAACATCCTAACCTTTGCCTTGCCTTAAATACTGCCAATTCATTAATGCTTTTTGCTTGTATCCTAAGGAATAAAATTGTTCCTTTAATGCAGAAATAAAATCAGGCCATGAGGAAATGAGGTTACCCACATTCTTAATGCACTGCAATTTGCTCTCCCACCAAACGAGAGTGGTGTTGCTTAGCCGTAGAGAGGCCAGTTGAATCTTTGCCTCATCCTCCATGATCTGCTGAATCCTCCAATAGACCTCAATCTTCCTAATCCAATTATTAAGCTTTTCAGCATTTCTTTCACCATTAAACATGGGAAGATCAAATTTAACATCTAATTTAAAGAAAGGCTTCTAAGATGCATCTTTTGAATTTCTACAATTATGGTGGTGAGAGGAAGGTGAAACTTCACTCCCAGAAGGAGAAGGAGGGGGTTCTTCTCCACCATTCCCATGTGCTGAACCTTTTCCTTCTGGGTTTCTCTCCTCTACTTTCTCCAACCTTAAAACCAACTAATTGATATTCTCTGCCATTGATTAGAAAGTCTTTCTGAAATTATCCTCCTCTTCAAGATGAGCTTCATCTTCTGCCATGTTTTTTGTTTGGTGTGCACGCCCTACTTCGGGATCGAAAGGTTCTAGTTCCCCATCGCCTCTTTGGAGCATGTTTCTTGTTAGCATACAAACATGAAATTCACATCTAAAAAGCCTTGCTCTAATACCACTTGATCCAGGATACTTTCGCTTATAGATGTATGGAAAGAATCAGATGTAAATATTGCATCTTAACACAAAATTATAATGTGCACACAAGAAAAGAAGAGGAAACACATTAAATGCATGAAGGAAGACACAAAAACTTGATAACGGATTCTTCCAACTCAGACTACATCTTTGGGCCCTGCTCGATCAATGGGGAGGATTTTATATTAAATGGCATAAATAGAAGAGAATGTAATCACCTGATACATTAGAATAGGCTTATACCTCCATTCTGAAATATGGCTGAGAACAAAAGAATTCAGATGGAGAAGTGGGTAGCACCAATGCGTCTATGGCATTGAGAGGGGTTGAAAACATCTAAAACTTGTCCAAAATAGAAAAAATGCACTAACGGCCACCTGAAAGCTCTCCTGCCTCGAACAACATGCTGAAAATTCTCTCCCCCTTGCTTTTTCCCAATCATCGAACTTTATAGTGCCTTTTTTAGGACAAATCCCTCTTAAATCGGGGGTTGTTTGGCATAAAATAGACGTTGTTTGAATGGAAGGGTTAGCGGGTGCAATGAAGCCTTCAAAATAGTCTTTTTATCATTGAAGCGATAATACACTAAAAAACCCGTGAAATACTAAAATCTGACCCAAACTGTTTACCCAGATTTCAAAAATTATTAAATCGGGCATATATACTTATCGAGTCCGAGCCCGATATCATAATCACAAGTTGCTAAGATCCAAGGCCCTGTATATCACAATCGCAAGTCACTAAGGTCCAAGGCCCTACATATTGAGGAACTTTTCCGACCGCTGATCGCCGATATCGGCGTTGGCCGATCGCACCCCTGATCCCCAATGCAAATTACCCCGATATCGCTGACACCGATTCCATTGATCCAATTGCTCTCCAATCACCGATCCGATCTAATCGGAGATTGCTGATTGGGGGGTTCCAATGCACTCCTTAAGTCCGCCCCTTTGGATGTTCCAATTGCGATTTTTCCTTTTAAAACATAAAAGTCCATTTTTAAAGGAAAATGCCTCATTTTCCTAGGGAACAAAGCAACCTTCTTTTCGCGATAACTTCATCATCTGGACTTGAATTGAAGTTTCGTTCGCGCCATTGGAATCAAGATGACGAGATCTACGCTCTGGTCCTGGGTCAACTTTATTCTGAGCACTTTGATTTTGGAGCTTTTCCATGCCATTGTATCTGAAGATCCACCTGGATCACTCATATAGAAGTTGTAATTTCTTATGAAATCAACATTCAAGAAAAGATTAAAGAGGTATAGTAGCAAGATGGGAAGTACCAACAAGTAAAATAACACTTGCAGTGAGATCTTAAAGGAGCATTGAGCAATAACTTCTCTTCCACATAAGATGGATTGTTAAATTTCAATGGAATGTGGTATATACCTTGTATGGGTGACTTTAAGAAGCTCATTTTGGATGAGTTCCATAGAAGACCATATTTTGTTCATCCTGGTTATCAGAAAATGATGACAACAGTAAAGAAGTCATATTATTAGCCAAGTATAAAGAAGGATGTGGTTGAGAATATTTTCAAATGTTTGGAATGTCATCAAGTGAAGGTGGAATGTAAACATCTAGTAGAATTTCTATAGCCAATCCCCATTCCATAATGGAAATGGGAAGCCATCAATGGAATTCATTATTGGGTTTGCAATGATAGCTAGGAAGCATGATGCCATAGTGGTGATAGTGGATAAGTTGAGTAAGGTAGCTCACTTTATAGTTATAAAATCCACTAATAAGGCAAGTGGCATTTCCCATAACTTATAAAGGAAATAGTGAAATTTCATGATGCACCTAAGAAAATTGTCTTGGACAACCCAGATGGTAAGTTCACATCCAAGTTTTGGAAAGCATTGTGTGTTGGCTCTGGTGTAGAAAAATGGTGATAGAATTACAATTTCTCAAGAAATTTAATCTAAATCAAGAGACACAATTCTACTCTAATGTTTTATGAAAATTAATTCAAAATTTAGAACAACATTTGCAAACATGCATCAATCACATACACAAGTACACATATTTATCTAGGGGAAACCAACTGGTAAAAACCCCTTAAGCCTAATTGCATTAATCAGATGAATAGAGAATGTATTACAATTGCTTGCTTACTCTGAGCACAACCTACAAGTGAATAACCTATCTCTCTTCTCAATGAGAAACTTTCGCCCAGAATTAGTCAATTTTTGGCTCAGCTTGAGCCCCTATTTCCTTGAGAAAATATTGATGAATTAGGCCCCTATTTTTTAGGAATTTTCCTCCAATTGATTGTGTAATTCCCGAGTTTGATCCTCTTACTGCATGCAACACTTGTACACTCAAGACTAGTCTACAACTGATGTTACACTGCCTTGGAATCTCCACCATAGTTGGGGAACTTGAATTCTTTGCATGCACTACCTATTTTTGGTTCATTGATCAGTTAAATGGATGATAACTAAGCTAGATTTTTGTCCCACTCCACAATTGATCTCCAACTAGTTCTATCAACAATTAGAACTATTTTAACTAAATACAATTGGAAATAACTGATCTAGATTGCTACAAATTAGCAATCACACATGCTTAACTAAACTCCAATCCCTTCAACTCAAATTTAATGAGATAACTTAGTGAAAAGAGCCATGTCACCTCATTTAACTACCTTCAAGTTGTCTGTTGGTGTGGAAATTTGAATTTTCTCAATTTAACCAAGGCAAAGTCAAATTGAGACTTTGTTGCTACACTTCTCAACACTCCCTCTTAGCAAGAAAGAGATTATCAACCACCCTTATCCTACGCCTATGGAATTTGAACTTCCCTCTTGACATAGTGTTTCTCAAGATGTCAGCATCTTTTTCCTATGTCGGAATGTATTATAGAAACATTATTTTCCTTTGCACACAGTCCCGTAAATGATGATAATGTATATCTATATTCTTGGATTGATTGTGAAATATCAAATTCTCGGAGAGCTTAATGCAACTTTGATTATCATAGTTGGATCCATCTCACATTTTGCTTGATTGGAAGCCATGTATTCAACTTCTGTCGAGATGAACACCACAGATCTCTTCTTACTATTTTACCAAGAAACCATTGCAAACCCAACACTAAAAATTACACCTGATGTACTCTTTTATTCGAATGGACTCCCTACCCAATCTACATCTGGGAAACCCCACAGCTTCACTCCCTCTATCCGTCTGTACCATAATCCATGTTTGGTAGTGCCTCTGAGGTACCATAAAACATGCTTAGCTACCTTATAATACAATTTGGTTGGCATAACCATAAATTGGCTCAGTTGGTTGACTGCATAGCACATATATGGTCGTTTTTTCACAAGATGCATCATTGAACCCACTATCTGCTAATAAATGGTAGCATCCACTTATTCACCTAAAGTGTCATCCTCCTTCCTCCAATTGGTCAATATAGGTGTCTCCATGGGTTTACAGCTCTCCATGTGAAATATATCCAGTATCTCGTTGGCATACTTGCCTTGAGAGAAAAACAATTCCCCATCACCTTGCCATACTTCCAACCTAAGGAAGTAGTGCATGAGACCCATGTCCTTCATCTTAAATTCCATTGCAAGGTCCTCCTTACAAGAGTTGATTAGTTTATCATTACCTGTTAATATTAAATCATCAACATATAAAACAATGATAAGAAATTTACCTTCTACCAAAATATGATAGAGGTTCGCATTTGCTTCACTTTTGGCGAAACCTAAACCATTGAGATAATTGTCAATCTTGGTGTACCAAGCTCGAGGTGCTTGTTTGAGACCATATAATGCTCGCCTAAGTCTACACACATGAGACTCCTACTTAAATGTCTCAAAAACTTTTTTTTTCTTGATGTACACTTCCTCCTTAATAAAACCATTGAGAAATGTTGTTTTTACATTCATCTAGTGGATCTTCCACCCCATCTGTGCAATGAGTGCAAGAATTGATCTAATGGATGAATACCTTGCTACTAAAGAAAATGTTTCCTCATAGTCAATTGCCTCAACTTGAGAGAATCCTTTGGCCACAAATGTTGTTGTATACTTCTATATGCTTCTGTATGTTGCATGCTTAACCTTGAAGATCCATCTCAAATCCATAATTAATTTATCTATCTTTCATGGGACCACTTCCCAAACATTATTCTTCATGATGGATTTGTATTCTGCCACCATTGCATCAACTCAAATAGGTTGCTCAACTGCTTCCTCAAAATAGGATGGATCAGTCTCCACAAGCTTAGTCATTAGATCCATGTAGCCAATGTACCTCTCAAGTGATCTCCTTTTCCTACACAAATTTGAAGGAGCTCCCACATTATCCCTCGTATCCTGGACCAATATTTTAGATTCCCTGTATATTTTTCTACCTTCACTGGATGGTTTTTCTTGAGTATATGTCTCAACTCTTCCTCCTATCTGATCATCCATTTGTCGTTGCTCCACAACTTCATGAGGCTCCTCCTTTGGAGCTAAAATCTCCTCCTCTTGTGGGATTTGAAGCTCCCTCTCAAGAGAGCAACACATTTCTTTCTCTTCTTCAAAATTTACATCCCTTCACACAAATTTCATTCTAAGGGAAGGTAAGTAAACCGAGTAGTTGTATGGAGTTTCAAGGTAACCCAAAAAACCTCTCAACTTTCTTTTCGGCTCAAGTTACTTCCTCGAATATTTGGAGACATGGCATTAAACAGAGGCTCCAAAAATTCTGAAATGAGACACATATGGCTTTCTCCCCGCGAAATCCTCTTCTGGTTTAATCATACCAAGAATCTGAAGAGGACTCTGGTTATGCAAGTAGACTATTGTGTTACATGCCTCTGCCCACAAATGCAGTGGCAGGCCTTGGTCAAGTAGCATAGCTCTCACAGCTCCCACAATGTTTTGGTTATTCCTCACAAATACCCTATTATGTTGTGGGTTATGGGGAGTTGTAAATTCTATTCTAATGCCTTCTTTCACACATAAATCCTTGAAGTCATTCAAAACATACTCAAATCCATTTTTTCTCCTAAGAGCCTACAACTTCTTGTCGGTATCTTTCTCAAATAGTGCCTTGAATTCTACAACTTTGAGAATGCTTCATCCTTCTTCATCATCGTCAATCATCAATAAAAATAACATAGTACTTATGTCTAGCAGTGGAGGCTATCGATAAAGTTCCACAAACATCAGAGTGGACTATTTCCACAATTGCATGTGATTTTTTGTCTCGATCATGGAATGTGGATTTTACAAACTTCCCTTAGGTACAACCCTTGCAGACATTTTTCTACTCAAGTGCTCATTTAGGGAGGCTAGTGGTTATTTGTTTCATAATATTTAAGGCACCGTGATGCAAATGGCCCAATCTCCGATCTTAGAGCTCACTAACATCGTGACTTTTCACTTTCTATGCCTTATTGCTTAATGTAGCACAATCTTCCACATCAATTGTATACAGGTTATTCACACAAACCCTGATTTTCTTCACCTGTCCAGTGGCTATGTGCCTCAGAAATGCTTTACATTTACTGAAGATTACATCACAACCATGGTCTTCCAAAATTTCTACAAAGATGGGGTCCTTCTTCAGGCCTAGCAAAAACATGACATATTTGAGGCGAAGAATGGATCTTGACTCCCTCTTAAAGGCTACTGTACTAATCCCAGTAGCACTATACCTTCCGTCGTCCCCAAGCTTAATATGCATCTAGAGATATTTCTCCTCTAGGTCACTGAAAAACTCTCTACACCATGTCATTAGAATGAGGCACATGATCCCAAGTACCACACACTTCCCATCATAGTGTTGGTCATGCATGTGATAAGGGTTAAGTCTATATAGAACTGTGAAGCTAATGCTTCACCTGATACTCCTCCTGAGTTCTTCTGGCTAGACATTTTGTGTGTACACTTTGTATCATAGTGCCTAAATTCATGACAATTGAAGCATTTTATTTTGGACAAGTCTTTCTTCTTGCCCCCTTGGTTGGATTCTGGTTTGGTTTGAGGTTTCTTCCCTTTTCCCTTCTTTCCCTTTCCAACCAATGAAATTTTTTCTTCATCCTCTCCCTTGAATGAATTTCCATATCTAGTATTTCTTCGAATCTCTTCTTGTACCAAATCGGACCATAAGCATTCTCAATTCGATAATTTCTCCCTCCATATCAGCCAGTAGTGGTAGTTATGCCAAATTTTGGGAAGGCATAGAAGAGTTAGGCTCACGAAATCATCTTCTAAAACATTCACACCAACCCCTCCAAGCTCATCCCGAATTTGTGTAAACACAGTGAGATATTGTGGAATGGTATCATTCTTTTGCATCTTGATATTTCTAAGTTTGTCTTTGAGGGCCAATTTTATATGGTCACTACTATTCTCGAATAGCTCTATCACTACCTTCCACATTGTGAAAGGAGTTTCTTTTCCATGAATATTTGAGACAATGTCTCGCACTCCCTCGAAGATTACTCTCCTCGCCTTGGCCAAATATCTCTTCCATTGGGCTAGGTTCTAGGCATCAACTTATCCTAGTTTTGGAATGTGTGTCTGGATATATTCTAGCAATCCATTTTCATAAAGCACCTCCTCCATGCAATCCTTCCATGCAATGAAATTTGAGTTTCCTTCCAACGCATACTCTAATATTAGTTCGTTGAAGGTCATTCTCCTAACTCTGAAGCGATCCTACTACACTGAAGTTGCGAATTCGAACCTCCTGACTCAACAACTTCGAAATTTTTGTGCTAATGTGAATCTTGCTCTGATACCATGTAGAAATATGGCAATAGAATTGAAACTGCTCAAGCAATTTAATCTAAATCAAGAGACACAATTCTACTCTACTGCTCTGTAGAAATTAATTCATAATTTAGAAGAACATTTGCAAACATGCATCAATCACATACAAAATTACATAGATTTATCTAGGGGAAACCAACTGGTAAAAACCCCTTAAGTTTTATTACATTAATCAGACAAATAGAGAATGTATTACAATTTCTTTCTCACTTTGATCACAACCTGCAAGTGAATAACCTATCTCCCTTCTCAATGAGAAGCTTTGACCCAGACTTAGTCAATTTTTGCCTCAATGTGAGCCCTTATTTCCTTGTGCAAATCCTGAGGAATTAGGCCCCTATTTTTTAGGGATTTTCCTCCAATTGATTGTCTAATTCCCAAGGTTGATCCTTTGATTACATGAAACACATGTACACTCATGATGGTACACTGCCTTGGAATCTCCACCACAGTTGGGGAACTCAAATTATTTGCATGGACTAGCTATTTTTGGTTGATTGATCAGTTAACGGGATGATCACTGAGTTAGATTGTTGTTCCACTGCACAACTGACCTCTAACTAGTTCTATCAATAATTAGAACTAGTTTAACTTAATACAACTGAAAATAATTGAATTGGATTGCTACAAATTAGCAATCACACATGCTTAGTAAAACTCCAAGCCCTCTAACTTGAATTTACTGAGCTAATTGAGTGATAAGATCCATGTCACCTCAGTTAAATACCTCTAAGTTGTTTGCTAATGTGGAAATTTAAATTTTCTCAACTTGACCAAGGCAAAGTCAAATTGGGACTTTCTTGCTACACTTCTCAACAATTGGGACAAAATTAGCATTCAATATAGTGTACCATCCTCAAACAAATGGGTAGATTAAAAGGGTAAATAGAGTGTTACAATATATTCTAAGAATGTTTTTCATACATTAGCTAAGTAGGTGGATAAGAATTTCTTCTTCTAGTTGATTTTTCCTACAACAATGGATACCAAGAGTCATTAAAGATTATTCCATTTGAGGCTCTTTACGATAGGAAATGCAATACTCCTATTAGTTGGAGCAATCTAGTGAACCGGGTCCATATAGGACCTTATATGCTAAAAGAGATGGAATAGGAAATGACAACCATCAAGTAGAATTTAAAGATAGATTGAGACATGAAAAAGAGTTATGCAAACCAACATGAAGTGTACAAAGTGTTCCAAGTGGGAGATCATGTGTAGCTTTGTATTAGGCCAAAGAAACTCTGATTGAGAATTGGGTCTTGTGCCAAGCTGGCACCATGGTTTTGTGGGCCATTTCAGATTTTGGAAAGAGTGGAGCTAGTGGCCTACAGATTGCCATTGCCACATAGGGTGAAGGCACATGATATCTTCCATATTTGTTTGCTTAAAAAGTATGTACATGATGCAAATCATGTTGTTGATTGGTCTATGATATAGGTGGAACCCAGGGGATAATTCCAGCTAGAACCACTGTGCATTATGGATCAGAGGCATATCACACTCTGGAATCAAGTAATCAGGCAAGTCAAGGTGTAGTGGAGGCACTTTGGACTAGATAAATCCATATGGGAGATGGCTGAGAAAATGAGGGTGTCATACCCATTTTTCTTTATTGCTTAAGAAAATGTAAACATAAATGTAAATGAATGTAAAGGGTTTTGTATATAAAGCTCTTGTAAATTATGTGTTTCAAGTATAGAACACCAAGGACAGTGCTCCTATAAGGGGGTGGGGCATGTGACATCCCTATAGCTAATCCCTCTTGTAAATACTATTATGAATTTTAATTTATGTGAATCATGTGGAAATATAACACATTGACTAGTTGAGGAAGTGGACACGAATTCATAGGTCTGAGGGGAGGAGTTTCTTGTAAAACCAAACCTTGAATTTATTTCATCATGTAAATCCATGTGGGTTTAATGACATTGTTATGCAATCATTGAATGGAGGATATGAGCCTCCTAAGTGGAGGATGAATCTACATATTTTCCCTCATAGATTATGTTGACTTGGTCAACGTGCAAGAGAAATTGGGAAGAAAAGTCCCAAAGAGATATTGGAGAGAGTCTTCATCTATGCATACTCCTCAGCAAAGTCTGGAGAGGGCAAGAGAACGTGGAGAGGAGTTGGAAGCGATTGTGGTTTTCCTAGAAGACTCAAATTATCTCTAACTTGTGTTTTGTGCTTATGGGATGGATTCCTTGTGTTGTTTCTAAGTCAGTGTTTATGCCTACGTGTTGCTTTACTGAGGCCCATGTGTGTGCATGTGTGTTGTTTTCTAGAGAGATTTCAATGGAGTTGTGATACTCAGGGGCTTAGGGCTAATAAATTTGTAAGGGATTTCCCACTAATAAAAAAACTGAGAAGTGGTTTTCCTTGGGATGATAAAAAACTGGGAATTTGTTTTGTTGAGAAAATACTAGTTAGGTCGAAACACTCAGGTACTAGTTGGAACTGATAAACACCAAGTGTAGAATTGGGGTTGATATCACTGGTGCTAGCACCCACTGATAAATTTTCTAGATAAGCGGGTCCTTTACTCCTACAGTAACTAATCCAACTGATAAAACTCTTATTCTATATACAGATCCTTCTCAAGAATTGAACTGAGACTGTTGTTTTAGTGGTTGAGAGTCACTATGGTGTCATAGCTGGGGGCACCATTGGTGAATCACTTGAGAAATGGACTATGCCTCTTATCATTGTTGACAAGTTGAGAACTCCTAAGTAATTACCTTCGCATATTTTGAATATCATTCGAGGGTGGTCAACTACAAAAAAAAATTACAATGTAGTTGGCCTAGGGTGGGGAGGAGAGATTGGTGACAAGTTGAGAACTCTTAAGTAATTACTTTATCATATTTTGAATATGGTTCGAGGGTGGTCAATTACAAAAAAATATTGGGAAGAGAGTTTGCCAATCAATTTAATATAATAAGATAAGTGTTTACTTGTATCTTTTTGCTCTTGAATGTTATTGTTGTATAACATTGTGTGTATAATGGAACTGCTAAGGCTAGCATAAACTTCTCGCATGGTTATTTTTCAACAATTTAATTCTTTAAGATCTGCTTAATAAGATAAGTGTTTACTTGCATCCTTGTTAATATAATAAGATAAAACATTGTGTGTATAATGGAACTGCTAAGACTAGCATAAAGTTCGAAGCCCACGCGGCATCGGTTAATTTTAAACAAATTAATTCTGTAAGATTTGCTGGCTGTGGGGTTCGAACCCACGCGCACTTATGTGCAGAAGATCTTAAGTCTTCCCCCTTAACCTCTCGGGCAAACCAGCTTGATGTACATAATTTCCCCATTAATTTATACATGTTAATAAAGTGCGTAAAACCAGTAAAACCAACTCTTTGGATTTCATCGCTATTGTATCGGCACGATGAATTTATACGTGTAAATAAAGAGAGTAAATCCAAGGAAAACAAGTGATACAATTATCGGATTTCATCGCCGGAATTGCAGTTGTGTGTGTAATATTTAATAATCCGATTGTTTTTCAATCGTGTCGGGGTAATAGACTTCAATGGCATTATTTCTCAACGTATTATGAATGAGTAATTTAAATTTAGGAAAACTGTAGTATAACTTCATCAATTGGCAGTTGGAAAACTCCATTAATATTGGTATGATTTTTGTTTCTGGGTGTCGGAAGCTGTGAGAATCCGCGAGTTCGATTCTCGTAGTGCCCTAAACCCTTGAATTTGTTTGGAAAATCATAGGCAAATGCTATTCCGAACAATGTTTTTCTTCAATGCCAAAAGCCCGGATGCAGTTTGTGTTACGGTTTGGTGCAACTCTCCTGTTTGTCATACGTCCCTATATTTTCTTTTGCTACCGCAAAAATAATGTCGAAAAGGAACATGCGGCATACAGGCAGCCACATAGGGCAAAATCAAGGTACATTAAAATCTCCAGGGTGTTGAAACCAACCATCAATGTTGGTCGGTATTGTATATCGATTTTTAAAGCCTTTTGGACACGAAACGTCATGATCAACCCACTGTTTGCCGAGGTTATCAGAGGGATAGGGAGGAAAAAGTGATAACTGCAGAGAATTATGGCATTATTTTACTATAAATAATTAACAGATACAAGTTATATTAACAGAGAAAAGGATAAAATTTGAATTGTAGCGTTTTTGTTCAGAGAGCTTCAACAATGATAACACATCAAAATAGGTGGCCTCCTCTATGTGCTACACTGTCTCCTGTTTACATCAATAAGCTATATAAGAATGTTTGAACAAGAACTATGACTGGTGAACATAACGAGGATTATCATAAAGATGTTGTATGTAGATGATTTCGCACTAATTACTAGGACATTATGCAGCCTATAGGCTTTAGGGTCTTTTTATACAAAGGTTGGAATCACTATTAGCGTAAGCAAACAAGCGAAAAAAAACAATAGTCTTCGCAGTGACTTTAAAAAGAAAAAAAAACAATCACCAATCAACTTAGGATAAAGAACAAAACAATCACCAATCAACTTAGGATGCAAACCACTAGAAATATCCAAAAATTATAAATATTTGGGATTACTAAACACTAAAGTGGGCACATGCATGAGGAAAATGTTGAAAGAAAGTGGAAAGCATTATTCCACTACCAAGACAACTAAAAAACCAATTTCCAAGGCCAACTAAAAAATCAATTTCCAAGGTCAGATAACCTAATTGTTAGGATATTCCGACACATAGGAATAGTTAAGTATAATTTGGTCTAGTATAGAGTTAGGTAAAGTGTGTTTCTTTACTATGTACATTTGTAACTTACAATCCGACGGTCACGATATGTAATGATCCGACGGTTCATTCCCTCCTCGGTATTACCGACACTTGATCCGTGGCTTGACACCCGATTGGTCCATGAATTCTATTTAAAGCGCATGGAAGGTCATTTGTAGGTTAACTGTTCACGAGAGAAGCTTATGTAAATTTTCATTCTTTATTAATAAATTGCCTAAAGAGGCCGTGTTGGCTTAGGCTGTGGACTCTTTCCCTTTTTGAGGGTTTTAACCACGTCAAAATACTGGTGTATTGATCTGTGATCTGTTTGTGAGCGGTGTCCTTTGGTGTTCTGTCTGAGGAACTTACCCTGTAAATTCCTACATTGTATCAGAGCAATTTGAGGGCCGCGTCCGTTGGTGATCCAAATCTGAAGCCGGTTGAACTGCATCCGACTGCCATCTCTTAGATCTGCTGTTTCTGACTGCTTTTGGGCCGAGAGGACTGCTCTGTTGTGTTGGGAGCATCTGTTCCAGTGAGGAACCCCTTTCGTTTCACACGAAAAGGTTTCCGGTAGCCCTAGCTGCGTCATTTTTTAGATCTGGAGGTATACAATGTTTATTTGTAGTTTAATGTTATTTTCTCTCTGTTTATTTCGGTTTCGGTTTATTTAACTCCTTTTATTACCGGATCTATACTTTTCATTTCTACCTATGCTCTTTGCCCAGCGACTCTGTGCGATCTGGGCAAATCAAAAACAGAAAGGAAGGATTTTTCTCATGCGTATGCTCTTTTCCTTGCACGTTAGTGTGATCTCGGAAAATCAGAAACATTGAGGAAAATATTTAGTTTCCGGGTAAAGCTAACTTTAAGCCGTAAGACTTGTTTTTTTTGTATGTCCGTGTTGGGTTTTGTGTTTTTGTTTTGTAGGGAGAAAAAGAGCTTTCTCAAGCAAGCACGCAATCCAAAGCATCTCCTTTTTTGGTGAAAAGGGAGCGTTTTTTTTCATTCCTGCACTTTGTCGGCGCCTTCATCAACGTTTTTTCAAAAAGCCATAACTTCTTCATCTGGAAGCCGTTTTCAGAGCTGTTTTTTTTTAACCAGCCTAATTTTTCGAGATCTTTTCATTGGAACACTTAGTTTCAGCATATATAGCTTCAATTTCTGTTAAAATGGAAAGTTCATGCCAAGTTATTCTTGACAGCACCAACTACTTCCAATGGTGGTC